>JAHTLZ010003468.1:15960695-15974455 GCA_023846285.1 Phrynocephalus versicolor | reverse complement strand
AAATAAATAAATAAATAAATAAATAAATAAATAAATAAATAAATAAATAAATAAATAGCCTAACATCTGTAGAATGCCCCAGTCATAGACTCTTTCGCCTGTTGCAACAGCACATTGGCAGTGCAAGGATTCTAGTTCAGAGGCAACCTGCTCATAACGCCATGCCAGGCTGGCTGTTCATATCAGCCTCACCTGAAGACAAGGCTGAAGGAGGGTAGAACTTCACTCCTGGCAGACGAAAGGGCATCTCAGCCAGGCACGAGCACACCAGACACAAAATGAAAAAGAGGCCTCCGGTGGCCCAGGCAAGCACTGAACTCGGGTGTGGTGGTAAGCTGGGTGTTCACGCTCCCCCTGTATGTGTTTCACAGTATGTGACGGTACGTCCAGACCAGGGGCAGCTCCTGAAAGGCATGTTCATGCCCTACTGCGAGGGCTGTGGGCCTCCTCAGTTGGAGCAAGCAGTTGGGATCGTGGGGGCTGTCATCATGCCCCACAACATGTACTTGCATTCTGCTTTGGTCAAGGTAAGTGTGGGTTTCTGTCCCCCTCTGCCCCCGGGGGTGGTGGTGTTTCAACAGAGTTCTATTTTGCTTGCTGGCAAGATGGCCGTGGCTAAAATCATGCATGGGAACATTTGCACTCTTTGCTTTGGAAGAGGCTGAGCCTTCTGCACCCATCCGTATTTGCAGCCCAGTGGTTTCTCTCCGGGTGCATGCGTGCATGGAGGATGAAATGTAGTTGTTGAGCTAAAAAGGGTCACTGTTGTGCTAGAACTTGTTTGGATCCAGCTGTGCTAGGAGGTCCGAGAAGGGGCAGCATGGCAGAGGTAGTGGGGCAGTACCGCATTCCCACAGGATCCCTAGGCAAGGATAATGACTCTGTCCCCATTTGCCTATCCTGGCGAATGGACACCCGTGAACACTGAGTGGAGGCCATCATTCAACACACAGTGAGAACAGAACTGAGAAGAATGGCATTTTTGCACCAGAGCTCACCAGATTACCTAGCCAGCATGTCTTGTGGGTGCTGGAGTAATCCCCCCCCCAAAAAAGTAATATTTCTTAATACTGAGCAGAAATTGAAAGACCTCATGGGAGCCATTTTTAACTGCAAGTCCCACAGGAATCCTGAGAGGACTCCAACTGGAACTGCCCACAACACAATTCTCCAAGGTTCAGAGGCCAGGAAGGCAGTGGCTCTGGGCTCCTGTGGTTTTTGCCACATTCCCTGCTCAGCCTATCCAGAGTTTCCTGTCATGCTTGAAACACACACACACACATGTGGGCTATTGCTGCAGCCTGTTCATAGGAGTTGAAAGCAGGACCATTCCAGCTTTCTGTTTTTGTCAAGCTTGATTTAGGATAACAGATGCATTTGGAATATTGTCCATATATATCAGTAGGGATAGGTTGGCCTTTTAGGCTTAGATGCCAAGTCAATTCTTGGATCCGCTAAGTTAGACAGAAGGGAATCTTTGACCCTGTAAGACCGATGCAGCCAGAGGCTGAAACTTCTTTGCACCTCTCCACATTTGCACCACAGTTGCTTCTTTCTTGGTGCCCATCACACATCCCCGTGTCAGTCTTCAGGGCCCGTGGGTTCAGTTCAGCCCACCTAAGCTTTGACCTTCAAAACACAGGTGAACATTTCCACATTTGCAGTAGGTGCCCCCAACTTGCTGCATACCAACTTGTAACCCTCAAAGTATGCCTTTCCTTGCTACCTACCATGACTCTGTTGCCTTCTCTTCCAGTCTCGACAAGTGAACCGGGCAAACAAGAAGGAGGTGGCCGAAGCCAACAAGTATTTCTTCATCGAATCCTGCATTGCCCTTTTTATCTCTTTCATCATCAATGTCTTCGTTGTCACAGTCTTTGCTGAAGCTTTCTTTGGGAAGTTGAATAACGATGTGGTAAGTGTCCCCCTCTGCTTCCTGCTGGTTTCTGCCTTTTAAAAGTTGTTAATAAAGATGGGCCCTTTGTATTCATATCCGCCCCGGTACTCCCCCCTACCCCCCCCAGTGAACCAGACTGGCCACATACCAGTGGCCATGCAATGTACATAGCTGTCATCATCCTCGTCCACTCAAAGGACCCGATACCAAAACACAAAAAGAGCAGTATGGTATATGTGGTCCAGTGCAGTGAGGAGTGTGGAGACCTCTACATTGGAGAAACTAAAAAGCCATTAAACCGGAAGATGGCCCAACATAGGAGGGGCAACAGCCTAGGACCAGAACCAGCCACACAACTCCATTTGAAGGACAAAGGGCACTCATTCAAATATGAATATGTACACATATTAGACAGAGAAGATAAGTGGTTTGAAAGAGGGGCCAGGGAAGCCATTCATGTGAGTATTTAAAACCCCTCTCTCAACAGAGGTGGGGGCTCAGGCACAGTATATCTGCTACTCATCAGGCAGTAATTTCAACAATACCCAGATGAATAAAAAATACTTCACACCTCCTCCAGCAAGACCATGGCTAACGACTCATAATTTATGGGTATTGGGAAGGCTGTAAAAGTGGGACTTTCACACAGCTTAGGCCAGCAGTGGCCAAACTTCTGCCCTCCAGATGTTTGGACCACAACTCCCAGAATTCCAAACCTATATTGCCATTGACAAAGGACTATGGGAGTTGTGGTCCAAAACATCTGGAGGGCTGAAGTTTGGCCACCACTGGCTTAGGCTATTGTCCACCTGTTGAGCCTATTGAGCCTATTGTCCTCCTAATGAGCCTATTCAGGGCATTGCTCATCTCATGACCAGGGTGACATGAGTTCAAAGTGAACTATAAAATGGAGGACTCACAACTAGCTTTCCTTAGCCTGATGAAGCTGTTTGGATGAGCAGCAAAACATTTCAATCCCTCAAGAAAAGAAGCCCAGTTGCCATGACTCAACTTCCAAGTCATCATCCTTGATGTGTCAATTGTGGCAGCAGCCCAGCAAGCCCTTCCCCACCTCCATGTGGAGCCAACCACTTGTCGGTAGAGCAGGAAGACTCTCCATCCTGGAAAAGGATGGGCATCCAGTGGAACCACTGTAACCGGGGTGGGGTGGGGTTAGTATGTGATCCTGTTGAAGTAAGACTCAAGCTGCTTTCCTTCGGAGTGTCACTTTAAAACCAGATTGGGGGAAGAAAGAACGGACTCCTGTGAACCCAGAGTACGTTTTCTCAAAGGTGGGTCAGTGATTTGCCTTTTGTTGCTGTTGATTCATACATCAAAGATGATGTGCTTTGCCAGAAAATTAAAAATATGTAAACTAATTGGGGGGGGGGGTGAGGAGAGAGAGAGAGAGAGAGAGAGAGGTTCTTAACAATCCTCCATGTGTCCTTCTTCTCATCTCTCCCCCTTTCCCCCAATTTTGATGGACAGTTATGGTCAACTTTGCTGCCATAACTGTCCATCAACCCTTGTTTACTTTAAATTGAACCAGATTTCTCACTTGCCACAGTACAGGACCTGAGGCGAGTATGCAGCCTGTTTCTCTTCCAAGCTGTGGCCAGGTCAGCACTCATCAAACACCCTGAAGTTATCTCTTTTCTAATGCCCATTTCTGCTGGGCATTATTCCGGAAAGGTGTATGTGCTGTAGCATGCTTAGGTATCCATAGGGAACAGAACTCTTCGTTTTTTTCTTCAGGACTGTTTGTGCCCTTGAGCCAAACAGTGCCCTTGAGTTCCATGGGGCAAAATCCTGATGCGTCAAGTTATACAGGAGTAAACTGAATCCAATGCTGGAAATATTTAGTTTACACGAATTGAAAGCTCCCCATTCCCCTCCTCCTGATTCTGGTGTCAAGGTTCCCCAAGACTTCCTTTTCCCTTCTGGGGAAGCCTTTGGGAGCCTTAGAATTCAGAGGATAAGCCTTCTCTAGTCAAAAAGCACCACTAGGTTTCTGCTGGGGGTCCTGACCTTTTAGCAATCTACAGTAGTAGCAGTTTTTGACTATTAAAGGTTCCAGTTTCCCCACTTCATCCCAAGGCTCCCAGTGGCTTTTCCAGGGTGTTCTTGGTAGCCTTGGAACTAGGAAGGGGAGGATGGGAAGCTGTGGATGGATTTCAGTTCAGTTCTTCCAGTGCCAGACTCAGTTTACACCAGCAAAACTTTATACCACAGGATTTTGCCCAGTAAATCGTTTTGTAGTCCAGAAATCAGCTTTTCTTGACGCGTTCTGTCCTTTATGCCGCTTGTTGTGCACACGCACACACGTGCCCTTCCTCATACTCAGATCTGTGATTTGAAATATATATTTTTGAAAAACCCATCTCCATTTGTGTTTCCAGCATGAAGTCTGTGCCAATGAAAGTTTTTCTCAAGCAAAACTGTTTCCAGAAAACAACGAGACCCTCGATGTGGACATCTACAAAGGAGTGAGCAAAGTTTTCAAAAGTCTTGTGCAAATAAATGTGGGCTTGTTTAGAATGCCTGTCTCATATTTGTTTAGCTGGGGAAGGAGAGCTGCAAGCCAGCTGAAGGATGGAAGGCCAGAGGGCTGGCCCCATGGCTTTAGAGTTACGATTAGCTCCAGGGGCTGAGAAAAGTCTCCCCTAGAGATGGGCATGAACTGCTGGTTTAGCGGTTCGTGATGATTCGTTCTTCGGACACACAGGTGTCCTAGGCGGTGTCATGGCTTCTCTTCCCGCCTCCTCTGCTGGGTGCCCACTCAGGGGCAGTGTCCCAGGCTTCCTTGCCTTGCTTCTTCCTCTGAGTTTGTGCCCACTGGAGGAGCCAGGGCAGGGAAGCCAGAGGGCCTGAGGAACACTTGTGCGTCCAACGAACAAAAAAAATCAGGACCCACCAAACTAGATCTTCAAAACGCTAGATGTAGGATTTAAAGGACGTCACCTAGCAGGAAAAAAATCACTATAAAATTGAAGTGAGGCTCTGTTGCACATTGATTCAGTAGCCCACATGTTTATTTCGGCCTTGTTATAAATTGCAGCCTTTGTTCCCAAGATAGTTCCAGGTTATTGGGCAGCTTTTTCTTCCTCTACTCCTTCCTCTTCCTTTCCTTTTCCCTTTTCCCTTTCCTTCCCTTTCTTCTTGGTTCAGCTGTCAAGGGGAAAGTGTGTGTGTTGGGGGTGGGGGAGTCCTTTACCACCAGAGAAGCATAGGCCTTCTTTCTCCCACCTATTTTCAGCCATGGATTGTGGGGAAGATGTTCTGTCATGGTCCCCCACCCAAAGGAACACTCCTTTCAGTTGGAGAAAGTGAAGGGCGGCCATCTTTGCTATCTGTCAGCATCGCATTGCTTACAGGAAGGAAGTTATACACGTGGTAGCCATGGTCATTACACTTGTGTCGAGTTTTTATAAACTGGCCATCCTAGTCTAAGGAGTGTGTTAGCAGAAGGAGTGTGTTAGCAGAAGGACCAGGCCAGCCTAGGATTCTCTCAACATTCTCTTAACCTGTTTTTTAACTTTGTGAAGTTCATGCTGTTCCTTTTGTGGTTTAGGGGGTCGTCCTTGGCTGTTACTTTGGACCTGCTGCCATGTACATCTGGGCGATTGGGATTCTTGCTGCAGGCCAGAGTTCGACCATGACTGGAACTTACTCTGGGCAGTTTGTCATGGAGGTATTCTTTCCTGTTTTTCCACCCCCATTGACTTATTTATTTTGAATATTTTCCCCACCTTTCTCCTTGGAAAAGGATCTAAGGCAGCTTACAATAATGAGGGACAATATACAGCCCAGAACATTTAAGACATATTCAAGCTTAAGAACGGGGAATTAGAAAAGACATCTTACAACACTAAAAGGCAACATTAAAACTAAAAAGAGCACATGAACAGTAAAAAGAAAAATAATAATAATGAGGGATAGAAACTAATATGGAAAACACAGGTGTACTTATGAAGTCAGTCAATGCAATCATATATGGTAATCCTTCTAAAAAGTCACATAGTAGGTAGTCCCTCATTCAGGGAAAGCTTGCCCGAAGAGGAAGGTCTTTGCCTGCTTCTGGAAAAACAGCAGAGATGAGGCAGTCCTGGCCTCTAGTGGAAGGGAGTTCCAGAGTCTGGGAGCAGCAACAGGGAAAGCCCTTTCATGTGTTCTTACGAGACGTACCTGTGAGGGTGGTGGGATGGAGAGAAGGGCTTTGCCTGATTACCTTAACACCTGAGCTAGTTCATACTGCAAGATTCGATCTTTGAGGTAGCTTAGGCTTATAAGCAGGATCTCTCTCCCCCCACCACTGGTTCCATACATACATCCCCCTGTACATTATAGAACATGAAGTCATAGGGGCGCTTTTACACACCCTCTAAAATCCGCTGGCAACTTAAATTCAGACCAGAGATCGGGGTTCGTTCTGCTTACTGTGTTCCCACCCTTCTGCACTTCATTGGTCCTGTCTGCGTGAGGGGAAGGAGAAAAAAAGGGAGAAAAGAATTCAGCCTCACCTCCGTTTGCCCTCGGAGCAGCCCCGCAGGGATTCCTGTCTGTTAAAGGGGCGGTGGGGACAAAAAAACAAACAGAAGGCGACTGAGCCGGCATCCACAGCTTTATAATCCGTGTTGGAATTTTTTTTTTTTTACCTCCGGAGACCAGGTACTTGTAAAATGCGCTGGGACGTGCTTAGGTGGGTGTGGTCGCACTTAATTTTTTTTAAAGTCCACAGCTAATGGGAAAACATTTTTAAGCTCCTCATCTGGGAGCCCTTTGCCTCGGATTTTAGGGGTCATGTAAAAGCAGCCTAAGACCATCAAGTCCAACCTCCTGCTCAGTGAAGGAACTGATATCAAGATAGACCTGGCAATAGCTGTCCAATTTTCTCCTCAGTGCTTCAAGCGTTGGAGGGCTCACTAACTACAGTACTTGCCTGGGTCAGGGGTTCCATTGCCATGCTGCTCTGTTACAAGGGATCTGATGATGGCAATGGAAATGTAGAGTCCAGAGGGTCCCATTTCCACTTGATGTCATACATGATGGGACACATGTGTCATGAATGTTGACCTTAAGAGGCTGCATGCAATGAGGATGCCACTCAGCACTTGCTTTCTTGCATTATATCCTGCCTTGTTTCCAGTGGACATATGGAAGCTATAAGATGGTGTGTGTAGCTCCCTAGACTATCCCTGAAAAAAAATGTGTGAAGGAGGTTTAAGTGAGGCCAAGGCATTGGCACTGATCACTCAGTGAGTCTCATGGAATGAAATCTGGGAGCTGAGAAAGAGGGACTCACTCGGTGAGTTACAAAAATGACTGAGGACTGGAACCTGGCTCTCCCAGCTCAGTGCTCTAAACACCTAAGCCAGGGCTGTCCAACTTTGAACAGGCTGAGGTCTACTTTTTCAAACGAAAGTGCCTGAGGGCTACTACACTAAAACCTCTACTTATGAATTGTATCTGTTCCGAGCTGGAAGGATGGAAGGATAGGAGGAAGGAATTCTCCCGGGGGGGGGGGGAGAAGAGGGGGGATGTCATCACGCAAAGGAGGTGGGTACGCCCATGACCCCGCCCCTCGCTGTCCCCTCCACTCCCCTTCCTCCGCTCTGCACCAACACCTCAATTGGTCACGAGACAGTGGTACGCCAATCATCTGCCCCGCTCAGCTGAGACAGTGGGCTGGCAGACCCAGAGTTTTGCTGGGGCAGTGGTGGTCCTTGGGGTGGGGGAGATAGAGATGGAGAACTTATCCCCTCACATTTTTTATTGATGGCTGGCAGGCTACTTTTGAACTCCTCACGGGCTACTGGTAGCCCCCGGTCTACCTGTTGGGCAGGCCTGACCTAAGCTATACTGGCTTTTGTAGATCTGGTGGCATTTGTTTTGGGGCGAGGGGGGAACAGTCCTTGAATGCTATAATTATGAATATACAAATTACATCTGTGGCCTCCTTTCTACTGATACTGTACTTGCAAAGAGAAGGTAAAAGAGCACCAAGATAACAATGCCATAAAACTGAAAAAGCAGGCATGTGAAGGGAGCAAACCCAAAAACGTGTGAGCATGTCTAAGGAAGAGGTCCTGAGCGTGAAACTGAAAATTGGTTAGACTCACAAGAATGTCTGCTTGTGAAAGTTATGTACAGTATTTGCTGGATGAGGGGGATGTTTTAGGACAATGACAGAAACAACAGGATACCATGCTGCCTGAAATATCCTCTCTAATTTTTCAGTGATTTGATTGGGAAGAACTACAGTTGTGCTGTAGTTCATTATCAAACTCCTGGTAACGAGTAGTCAGAGGTAGACATGAGAGTTCTGAGGGAATTCTAGCTGCCACTGTCCTGGCTCCAGATCCCTGCTCCTTCTGTAATGGTCACTGACTTTTATTTAGCAGTCTCAAGTCTTTGGCAAGATACCTTCAACTCTGCAGAGCTTAAATGGTTAAGAAAAAAAATGGCCAGTGTCCTCTGCCAGCCTAGTAGAGTCAGACTGTTGGGACTGGCAGATTGCTTTTAATTTTAAGGTGTGTTGTTATGGTTATTATTATCATTTTCATTTCAGAGTGTGTGATTCTCACACATGAGACCAAATCACACACACCCCAACATTGAAAAAAGGAGCTCTTTAATTAGAGCCAGCCTGCTGCTGGCTGCAGTGTCGTTCCTGCTGTGCTGGCAGAGTTCTGGGATAAACAGGAACCTGTAAAATTCCATTTGTTTATAGGCAGTTGTGAGACATATTGCAACCTGGAAAAAATTGAATGAGTAACATTCAGTTACCCACTGAATAAGTTACAAGTTCTGATGGAGTCCAATGGATCCATCACATCAATAGTCATTGTTTTTTAAAAAGCAAAACAAGGTCCTGTCCCTGGTATAGTTATGCTTGAGATGTTGACAACCGTGTCTAGATGGCATCTACTCAAAGCAACATTCCCCAGAGAAGAAGAGTCGCGGCCAATGACTTCAAAACCCCAATTTAAATTGCCAGCAATAAGCTACAGTAATAATCTTCTTTTTTCCTGCCCTGTTATATTGGGGCTGATTTGGGGCCAGCGATTGTAGCACTGTGTTGAAATTTCATTCTGCACCAGCCCATCTTTGTGTCTACAGCCTCATTATTGGGCTGTTTTATTGCAGGCAACAGCTGTTAAGTTTATCCTGCTTCAGGCAGAACTAGGCTGTTCTCCCCGGTTTGCATAAAATTGGCAGTCAGATGTTTGTGGCAGACTCCTCCCTTCCCTCGGCTTAAGAAAACCTCTTAGCCGTGTGGCAATAGTGGCGGTTGTTTGGTTCATCCTGCCCTATTTTGTGGCATTTACTGGATTCTGAGGCACAGAGGTTCACACTGAAGGCAAAGCTTCCCCACTGGTGGGAAGCAAATATTATCCTGGTATAGCCTTCATCTCATTCCACAGATCTCGCGACCTCACTGTTTTTGCTGGTTGGACCATCTTTGAAAGCTACTCTGGCTCCCTCTTCTTCTCATCATCTTCTCCCTTTGCCCTTATCATGCCTCTGCTGCTTCCAGGGTTTCCTCAATCTGAAGTGGTCGCGGTTTGCTCGGGTGGTCCTGACCCGCTCCATTGCCATCACTCCAACCCTTCTGGTCGCCATTTTCCAGAACGTAGAAAGCCTGACCGGCATGAATGACTTCCTCAATGTTCTCATGAGTTTACAGGTAAGGGGGCCTGTCCTTTGTGAACTGTGACCGAGACACCCAGTGTTGTCTGAGCAGTCCCAGCAGTAGTGCAAGGATAATGAGAGTCACCAGAACCCAAGTTTGGGCCAGCAGTTTAATGGATTATAAAAGCAGCAACAAATTGACAAGCCATCCAGAGTAGGAAGTGCAGCAACAAGTACTTGTTGCCCTGAGGCAGTTTGACAGTATGGCCCCCATTCTTTACTCACGTGGCATGACCAGACAACAAGTCAGAATCCCTGTTGCTTTGAGTTGTACCTTACATCAGGGTAGTCTCCACTTGGATCAAGGGCAATTACAGAGGAGGCCACCACATCCCCATTGATTCAGTTACAAGAAGCAGGGTTTGAGCCTAAGACCCATGAAACGTAAACTTCATGCAGTGGAGGGATTAAGGCATCATCCTGAAGCAACATGTGCCAATAGTTTAGAAGGTTCTTAGTTTTCTTCTGGATGTTTGGTTGTATTTTTGCTCTCCATTACACAAGGTGCATTTGGTTTTACAAAATGATGGGGTGATGGGTTTGTAGCCCTGCTTCTGAAAGCAGTTAAAAAAAAAAGTCATCCTGTCCCTCCAGAGTTCTTTGCTCAAAGGTCTTCTTTGTTCGGAGGCGTGGGACCACTTGTGATGGACAGATGTCCTGGGGTCTTTGAGCCCTTTCTGCAGTGATGCATTAGAAGGGAGGCTCTTCAGGTGACCCAGAATCAAGGCAAGGCAAGTGCCGCTGAACCTTGCTCATCAAAGAAAAAGAAAAAAAGAACGAAAAGAAAGGAAAGTCTTTGTGCCAGGCTTGCATCTCATTGGGGCAGGGAATGCTTCATGGATAAGCATGAGTTGAGATTGTCCATGAGCGCCGAGGTGCTGCTACTACATTTTGCAAGCTCAGAGTCGAGATGTAGAACAGGGAGATGCCGAAAAAAGGGGTTGGAAGGGATGCTGGATTCTTTTGCACAGGTTTTCAAGGTCAGTGGTAAAAAGGAAAAAAAAAGCAAAGTGTGGTGCTTATATACCATCCCATAGTGCTTAAAGCACTCTCTGGGCGTGCCCATTTCCTCCCCTCAGCAAGCTGGGGGCTCAGTTTACCAACCTCGGAAGGGTGGAAGTCTGGCTTAAACTCTGGTTGGCTACTGAGGGTGAAACCTGGGTCATGAACAGAGTTTTAGCTGCTGCACTGCAGTTTAACCACTGCACCACGAGGTTCTATGAGCTTGTAGGCAGTGCAAATGAGAATGCTCCCCTTCACATACTCTTTTATGGCTTGTTTTTGTGCAAGAGAGGGGAATTTCCACCCAGTCAGGATGGAAGTGGGATGAGGCAACGAGGAACTAGTTTTGCTGTCCTCCCTTCTTTCTCCCTGGGAAAGCAAAGTGTTTCCTGTGTTTTCCACAGGAAGACACAGTGGGGATGTGGTGAAGGTCAGCTCCAGCCATCATTTCAGCTGGGGGACCAGTGACGTCATGGAGAACATGGAAGGCCAGCAAGATGGGGATTGAGTTTGCTATCCTAAATTCATCCCCTAGATCAGTGTTGGCAAACCTATGGCACCGGTGCCAAAGGTGGCTTTCACATTCACCTGTATCTAGGTTAAATTGCTGTATTGGCACTTTGTGAAAAATTAGTGGGTTTTTAATCACATTTTGGGCACTCGGTCTCTAAAAGATTCACCATCACTGCCCTAGAGCCATTCTAGAGAGGAGGAAAAACTTTTATTCAAGAACAGTCATGATTTTTTTTTTGAAAAGTGTCACAAAAACTGTTAAGGAAACACTGAGCATGTGGTTGGTTTGTGAGTTTCAAGGCATGTTTGTCAGAGGCAGGCCAGAACTAAAGGATGCCATTTTCAGCAGCCATTTTGCACTTTCAGCACACCAAGATGGCTCCCTCTGAAAAGGAGGTATTTATCTCTCCGGCTACCTAAACCAGTTCCTTTCTGGTCTGCTTGTAGTCTGCCAGAACAGGCAAAAGTGGGGGATGGATGGAGCAGGCTTGAGTTCTGAACAAGGCCCACCTGCCTCCCTATTGAACAGAATCTCTCAAGATGAACTTGAAAAATATATATTGCACCATTGTGTAATCCTACCATCAGCGCTAGAGGAGTGAAGGTTGAGAAGACGTGAAAGAGAGTCCATCATTTCCTTTCCTTATGAAGTGCAAAGGAAGGAATATCTTCCTGTGCATAATTCCATTTTTTCATTCCTTTCAGCTTCCTTTTGCGTTAATCCCAGTGCTCACGTTCACCAGTCTGCGGCCCGTGATGAATGACTTTGCCAATGGCCTGTAAGTGTAAAGAACGGTGTGCACATTGCTCTCTTAAGTGCCTTGAGGAAATGTGTTAACATATCTATGTAACTCACCAGTAGAGTCTGGGTGTTGCATATGTGTATAAACATTATATATACCTGTACATGTAAGTGTAATCCAGTGAGACAGGTTGTGAACCTAGTTTGAGGACCATAATGCAGATATATTTTCAGAAGCAGTTTGGGCTTAAAGCAAAACTGTGTTTTAACTTGTCTCTTCTACTCTACTCTTCAGGCAGAACCATGAGGAGGAAGCCAGAAACCCTGACCTCATTTAAAAAAAACCTTATTGCCTTGTTATTGTAAAACCCAGACAAACTATAGGTCTTAACTATGGCTTGGAGAAATGAACCAGGATTGGAAATAATGATTGGAAATTCACTTGTTTCCCATTTTAAAAATAAATAAATGTATATTTATTGAAATATAAGAAATGGGGATACAGACAGGAAAAGGCTAAAGGGAAAAAATTAAGCTTGAATTTTTTTAGGTATTATAGATTCTTACATACCACAAAGGCAACCAGTAATATTTATAGTCATACATTTGACAAAGATATTACCATATTACATGGTGCTGTAATCATAATATTCAAAAATACCCCCCCAAACTTCTTGGCTAAATCACTTCATCTTATATTGTTCTAAATGATCAGTTTGAAATCAATTTTATATTATCGTTGTTTAGCAGCGAAGTTTTGAATCAAAAAGGGTGCTCATACTGCTGCTTGATTTTATTGTATGTTTATTTTGCTGTGTATTTTACTGTAAACTGTGCTGAATTGATCAGCTTTGTAAGCCGCCCAGAGTACCCTCGGGAAGATGGGCAGGGTATAAATCTAATAATAAATAAATACTGTAATTATTATAATAACCAGTGTCCAAAAGAGTAATGAAAATATTTCAGAATATTGAAAAAAATCATAAAAATAGAGAATATTTAAATATTTTTATTCTTGTATTCCAATGATTTTAATGTGAATTTTGAACCTTCATTTCTATCTGTCTGCACATAACCTCAACTGTGTTTGTATTACATATCTTAGTTTGATTATTTTAGTTAATCAAGCTGAATAAAAAAATAAAAAACTAATCACAATTTCTTTGTCTTCTGGTATTAAAGAAGGCATGGTGTGGTAGTACTAGGAAAGGGTTAGTAGTGAACCTCAGTCTTGCTCATGTAACATAAATCCCTCACACAGTATCTGAATGAAGTTTTTGAGTGATGGGAGATGGTAAAAAGAAGCCAAAACCAGCAGCTTTGGCTACACAGCCGCTTGGTCCATCTCCTCCTGTTCTAATGCTCTTTTCCAAATTTGATTTCTAGGGGATGGAAGATCGCTGGAGGGATCCTGATTTTCCTAATCTGCGTCATTAACATGTACTTTGTGGTGATCTATGTGACTGCCCTGGGACAAGTGGCGTTGTATGTGTGTGCATCCATTCTCAGCGTTGTCTACCTAGCCTTCGTGGCCTACTTGGTAAGGGAATGGCGTGCTGACTTCTTACATTATTTCCTTAAAAGAGGCCTGGAGGACCTTTGGCTCTCCAGATGAGTGTCAGGCCGACCAGGTGTCTTGCTGGCTGGGCTTGATGGAGGGTTGGAGGTCCTACCTACGGGATTCTCCACCCACTTACTCAGCCTTCTTTAAAGATTTTGATTGTCTTCAGAAATGTGCTGCTTTTCTTCTTTTTAACCAAAAGCTTCCAGTAGCAACAGCTAGGAGGTTGCTTTCAGGGTCTTTTGTCTTTAACAGACAACACTTTTCTCTCCAGGAGAAAGGCAGCAGAGAAATAAAGAAAGGAATTACATACATACATACATACATACATACATACATACATACATACATAC
>JAHTLZ010003468.1:15922592-15960685 GCA_023846285.1 Phrynocephalus versicolor | reverse complement strand
ACATACATACATACATACATACATACATACATACATACATACATACAGGAGGGGACTGACTTCACTATCTTAATGCAAAGTGTAATCATTTTATTCCCCTGCCAATTTCAAATTGCACTCTAAAAATCATAGGGTTGGAAGAGACCTCAAGGGCTGTCCAGTCCAACCTCCTGCCATGCAGGAACCCCCATCACAGGACTCCTGACAGATGGCTATCCAGCCTCTGCTTAAAAACCTCCAAGGAGGGAGACTCCACCACCCTCCGTGGCAGCATATTCCACTGCCGAACAGCTATCACCGTCATGAAGTTCTTCCTGATGTTTAAATGGAATCTATCATGAAACCATTGCTCCAAGTCCTAGTATGAAGTCATGGAAGAGAAGTCATGGAAAAGAAATCTGTTCCTTCTTTGAGATGACAACCTTTCAAATATTTAAACATGGCTTGTTTATAACGGTGTCTTGTGTCCTCTTCTGTAAGGGAAGATACAGTGGAAGGCACACAGTAGTGCAGCCGTTGTTCATTGGATTACATGATAGTTACTTTGATATTTTCTAGACAGACTTATCTTTCTCAGGTTGAGAGAATGGTGACCTTGTTTTTTTTTCTCTGTCTCAAAGCCTAGTCCAGAAGTGATTCATGACTTGGATCCTTTTATTGGGAGAAAGGCAGTCTGTAAATAAAGCAAACAAATAATATAGTAAATAAAAAGGTGTAACTAAAAATAGCTAGGAAGGACAGGAAGGCCTGGCGAGCTCTGGTCCATGGGGTCACGAAGAGTCGGATACAACTGAACGACTGAACAATAACAAAAAAATAGCTAAATAATATTAGGAGCAAAACTTTAGTTATTTTTCTCACATTTAAAGTGAAGATGAACATTTCTTCCAGATTTTAAAAGTGATAATAATGTATTCACTTCTGTGCCACCTTCCTTGCTGTGTTGTGACCCGAAGCATTTCACCATGTAGATAAAAGCAGCAGATAGAGCGAAATGACCTGTCCTTTAAAAAAAATCTCTTTGTGGCATACTCATTGCCTTTCCCCCCTCACTGGTAACCTATTGCTGGCCATGTTCTTCTCCTTGTATACATCCCCAGCTAAAATCCCCAAGCAATTTATCACAGAATAGGGAAGCAGAGCGGAGGAACTGTCAGATCCAAAGCCTGGCAGGGCAAAAGAGGGAGCCCAGTAGGGTAGCTATAAGGAGAAGAAGGTTGCTGGCTCTCGTAATTGTGGATTTCTCATTCCAGCCATTGAGTCTAAAAGCTGTCACTCACCCCATCCCTGAGCACTGCCCACTCCTGCCACCAGTGCCTTCAAGATACAGGAACAACTGTGGGCAGAGCAACTTATCACTTCACTCACCCACCCCAGAGAAGAGAGTGGTCCCTAAGAGGCGCCTACTGGGGAGCACAGAACTTTTGTCATCCAACTGGATCTGTTCCTGGACCTAAATAAGAGTCAATGTAAAGTCATTATTCTCTTTTCCTTCAAATGTGTTTCTCTCTTCTTGGGAATGGATTTGCACTGCCCACTTCTCAAAGTCAAAGTCAAAGTCACCTTTATTGGCATAAAATAGTCGTTAAAATTGTTACAATAGGCAAACCTCTCAGTGCCTAACTAGCGACCACATTAATCTGGGGTTACCATAAACCAAACTTAAAAGGAAGCAGGGCTACTCTTTTGAGAAACTAGTAATAAATATTTGGCTACTAGCTCTACTCTCCTACAAGTACACAACCAACCCCTCAGGCATCCTTACCAAGAGATACTACAAGAGATGAATCATTCACTTCTCCCTTACCTCTTATGCCCTCCAAAAGGGCATTGGGAGGGGGCAGCAGGTATGTTTCACCAGACGCACCTCTCTGTTTCCACTTGATTTAGTTAACGTGCCTGGACTAGAGATGTAAAATTTCTGGGGGGAAATTGGAGAAAAAAGCTACATTAACTCTTCCCCCTTTACAGCTTGAAATTCATTCTGTTACTTTAGGAACATAAAATATGACTATCGACAATTTAACTTGGCATAAATTTATCACAACTAGCTTATTAAAATATAGTGTATCTAAACAATTATTGCAAACAGAATTTGCTTTTTAAAATAATATTTATTTGTAATTGTAGTAGTAATTAAATTATTATTTACACAAAGGTTGTAAACTAATGCAGCTAAATGATTCGATTCTCTAGAATTAGATAAATGTAAACTCCTATCAAACATACACATCCACATGCAAGAACAAAAGTGAAACCTTTTTTCTTTTTCTTGTAACAATAGCAGCACCTCCTAAAAGGAAGAAATGCATCTTGTTCTTGCATTGGAAAGTTCAGTTTGTAACCTAGGACTTGCTTATCCTCAGTGCACAGAAATTAGAATAATCTGATACTATGCATATTTTTAGAAACGATTTGCAAAATATTTGAACACCCTGTCTTAAGATATTTTATTTATCATGTTAAAATAAAACATTCCATAATCATTTTTTCTTTTTTTTCTTTTTTTAATTTTTCCAATTTTTCAGAAAAATAAAAAAAAACAGAAAGGCTTCAGGGGAAAAAATGGGAAAACAGTTCCCCCCCCCAAAAAAATCCTGTTTTTTTTCGGGCCTTCACATCTCTAGCCTGGACTGGCGCTCTGTCCTGTACAATAGCAGAAAACACTTTAGTCCCATTGAGAGTAGAGTTGTTGAATGAGCTTGGTGCATCCACAGTTTAGTGAGTTCCATTTTTAGTGAGTTCCATGGGCTCCAGTAGTTTAGGACTAAGAACGGGACCTAGGCTCATTGGCATGTAGCCCCCTTGTCACCAACACACATTCGCCGTATAAGCCAACTCAAGCACAAGTGGGCCTTCCATCCTTCTGAGGGCAGTAAAATGAGTACTTATCTCACTGGGGGTAGGGGTGGTAGTTAGGTTGTTGTTTGCATAACTCTGTTGTAATCCACTTGGATAGGGCTCTAGTACTGTGGGGGCAGTAGAGGAGCTGAAACAGGAACAATTTATCTGATGCCTAATCTCCTCTTTCTTTTTCCAGACTTGGCAGTGCTTAATAGCTCTTGGGATCTCCTTCCTAGCCTGTGGGCACACGGTAAGAGTCACAAGAACCTTGCTTACCGAAGACTCACCTTCCTCGCCAATTAATTAATTAATTAACTAACGACTGGGTCTGTCTGTGTGCTCACCACAGGTAGCCATCAGGGCCAGTGTGTTTCTATGGTTTACTCTGTGAACATATCCCAATGTATGTGCGATTTTTGCACAGAACTTAAGATGATGGTAATGATATTAAGAAAACAGATAATCTAGATGTAAATAATGAGCTTTATGTTGGTTGATCTTTTCCTTGCTGTTCCCCTGTAATCACACTCAGATGAGATATCTCTTCTATGGTAGCATCTGGTTGTCATGGTGAGAGTTGCCAGTAAACTATTAACACCAAACAAAACCAAACACCTTTCAAATTCGATTACTGAGCAAATAATATATTCAAGCTGCAACTCCTCCAATTAATAGAGACCTTCTCTTTGACCAGTAGATATAAAAAGATGGATAAGAACATAGGTCACTATTTAGCCAGAGATGGGGGTCACAACCTGTGCAATTTAAATGCATGGGCATCTTGAGGTAAAGGCAGAAACCTCCTCTGCTAAGGGGAGCCTATTCACCTGGGCCATGTAGTCTAGGGCAGTGGTGGCGAACCTTTGGCACTCCAGATGTTTTGGACCACAACTCCCACAATCATTTGTCATTGGCAATACAGGCTTGGAATTCTGGGAGTTGTAGTCCGAACATCTGGCGTGCTGAAGGTTCGCCACCACTGGTCTAGGGCAACCTTATGGGTGTAGTTGATGGGGGGAGGAGAGCAAAAGAAGGTTAAGCTGAACTCCGTTGAGTTGTTCACTATGGGCCACAAAGGAATCTCCCTACAAGAAAATGACCATATATAAATCAGCACCACCCTTCCTGTCTGCAGCCCACAGCGAGGGTTTCTCTAGTTGGGTCAGCTGCCTTTAGAAAATGGGCTTCTGCCTTGAAATGGGCAAGCAAGTCAATCCACAATGCATGTTGATAATTAGCACCACCTGATTGGTCCTAGTAATGCTACAAGGAGAGCGTTAAATAGCAATGCTAAGCCCATGAAATGTATGTCTAGTTGCCCATGGACTCTTGGCTCAGCCAAGTATTTCTCCAGCTAGCACACAGGTCCTTTAAGGTACACCTGCCATTTCTAAAAACAGAAGTTATTGCAGTGTCCATCGGGTGGCTGGGCTGTCTTCTTCTGTAGAATGACTACCCAGCAGATCCTGGAAAACAGAATAACATGAAGTGGCTGCACATTTTGGCTGAGGGATGGTGGGAAGAGGGGCTAAACCTTTTTTCTTCCTACCACGTCAAGGCTGAATCTAAAGTTTTGACATGCATTGTGTGCCCTGGAATCTTTCACCAGTTCCTGCTCGGAGTCACCGGCTCCCACGGCACCCTCAAAGGGCTTCTTAGAGTCGTGGATCCCAGTCCCTGGGTCTTCAAATGCTATTGGGTTAAGATTTCCCAGAATCCCTCCTCATTGATCCTATTGGGTGAGGATTCTGGGAGGCCAACCGTAGGTGAAGGGGTTGGCTTTACAAAATATTGCTCCCTAGTGTAGGAGCCGTTCCTCCATTTAAAGGTACGTGGTTACTTTAATGGAGAGGATATCATTCCCCAGAAGTCTGCCAGTGATGTGAGAATGCAGCTGCAGTTTTTGAATGTTCCCAGAATCACAACTGAGAGAGAATATGAACTGAGCAAGTATCTTTCCTCTCTGTCTTGGGCTACAGTAGGGGATTCTTGTTGGATTTCATTTAGTGAGCCTTTCTTAAACAAAAAGACATGCTGGGAAGAATGCAAAATAATTTGGCCCCGTGCATAAGAGAAGTGGTACTTCTGCTCCTGAGTGCAGTTCTGGTGAACAGCAAAGGGAAAAGAATTTGGTGTACAGTGTTTACATGCTTCTGTTATCAGTTTTTGTGTACTGCAATGAAGCAGCTGCTATATTGCCCTTAATTCCCTTGTGAAAATCCCCTTGCGCCAATAACATCAAAGATATAACCTGGCTTCCTGGGTCCCATGGAAAAGTTAAAATGCCAATACTCTGAATGATCTTCTCCTGGCGTTTTCAACATAGATCTTGAAAGGCATGCTTGATTGATGTGGTACATACTTGCCTTCCCCTATTACCATCTGAAATTGTCAGTCTGTATTTTTGTTTATTTGCTCCCTTCCCCCCCCCACACACAAACCTGAACTGTCATTAACCTAGTTTCACAAAGATTTTCCTCTTTTCCTTATATGGTTCATAGAGAAGACAGGTGATGAGAAATTAACAATGATAACATTACAAATTACACTCCTCAACTTTGAGTAGGGTGGGAGTCTGTGTCATATGTTAGGTATGGTGAATAATTTGTTGGATGTACATATTTCCTTGCTCCAGGAATACTGGTTAGCATGAATGTCCACAGAAATTCAGAACAATTGGGAGAATTCACCACCTAGCATCCTTGTATGCTTTAAGGATGTGGGCTGGTTCAGAAACAGAACTGCACTGTAAGCTGAGGTGTGGAGTTGTCTGTTTTAGACTACAAATCCCCAAATGCCTGGGTTCATGGGGGATTCTGAGAGTTGTGATCCAAAAGACACCTCTCATTATAAAGCTTTAACTCTGCAAATAATACTAATTGCCCCCCTCCTCCCAGTGAACGAGGGCCTGTGAACACTAGTGGACAGTAATCATGAATGAAACCTGTAACGAAAGTGTCATTGATTTCCTGGTGTATCAGCCAACTCCCAAGTTTGGCATTACTAAGCAAACCTTTGTGTGTGCATCACACATAGACACACTACTAAACCTTGGCTTGGCATTTTCGGAAGCCTATAATTTCTGCTCTTCAGTAGAAATCAGACTGTCGTAGGGCTGGTGCCGCAGTCATACTGCATGAGTGTTTCTACAGTTTTAAAAGACGAGAAGATTTTTTTGCCCCCTGAGAGGTTTGGCAGCTGAGAAGACTTTTGTAAGTTAAATAGTAACTTGTTATCAGGGTTAACCTCTGTCTTGTTTTGCACAAATATCAAAGATTGCATCTCCAGGCATATTTAAGCATACTTAAGCCCTTATCACATTGGGGGGATTATAGGACTGTAAGCAATGGGCTGGATTTTAACCAATCATTGCAACATCTTACTGGTCAACAAATAAATTGACCCATAAACAAAGGGGAAGCTAGCTGCCCACAGGAATTTCTGTTTTCCACTTTTTCAAAAAGGGGGAAGACACCTCATCCAGTTGTAAGAAATGCAAACTTAAAATTTATGTAAGCTATTCTCAATTGTGTATGCACTGGGTATCATTTCTGTTTGAGACCCAGAACGGATTTTTTAAAATTTTTGCCCCCATGATGCCTCTCATTAGGGCACCTAAATGAATGGCTGGTGTATGAATTCTTTGCCTCAGGGAGGTAAAGCTGCGTGTGTTTAAGGTTTTCATCAGAATTCAGTTGGCTCCTTCCTGTGTCCCACAGCAATGTGCAAATTGCCAAGTGTGACAAAATGCACAAATTCAGGCATGGGGCAAAACTAGGCCTATTTGGCATTCTACCTCAAACAGCTGGATTAAGCATTAACTGGATTTTGCCCCCCCCCCACATTTCTCTATGAACACTAAAATGTAGCTTCTCGGTAACCCACAGGCAGTTTTTCTCTCATGGGGATGGAACTACAAAATACAAAATGTATGATTTAAGTGCATAAAGGGTGGGTGGGTGGGTTTACCGTTGCGCCTCAGCAGGGCTGTTGTCGTCCTTCTGTTCATTTCAAAGGACTCTGGACACCCGTGGTGGAGAAGGCTTCACAGCCCACCGCAAGCTAGTAAAAGGCTTGCTAAAATACTAACTGTTAATAGCTGTAGATCTGATCATCTCCTTTCTTCTGGTTTCAATTGTACTGGCTACATCGCCGACCACTTATTTTTCTGTATATTAAAGAGCCTGTCTGACAACCCACGTCACAGTAGGTATTCCTTTTAAAATTCCGTTTTGCAAGCTCAGAAAATACGTCCTGCATTTTCTCGTTGAACTTAGTGGCATGACTTGAAACGCCACGTACAGTGCATGGGTGTGAATGTTTTCTGTTTGGCGTAATAGCCTAGTTTACAGGGAGGCTGGTTAGAGAATCGCATTACTAAGCAATGGCCAGCCGCCTACAGCAACTCTACATTTTCCTTCCAAGCACTTTAGGTTTTTAAGTTCTCAGGAGGACGAGAGACCAGCTGCCTCTTGGGATGTCAATTTCTTTCTGACACTGTTTTGAGAATGGGACACAAATCTGGTAATCAAAGCTGTGTAGCCGCCATGCCCTAAAACATCTGTGCTACATTTGGGGTTTGTAAAATCTGTGAAAGAAAATGTCTATTTTTATCTAATACAAACAAGTCTGTATAAACAAGAATTTCAATTAAAATGGAACATTTTTCAATGTGGGGGCCTCTTTCTTTTGTGGTGTAGGATCTTTCTTTGAAACACACACACACACACACACACACAACAGGTTTTTGTTGTTGACGTTGTTTTCTTTTGTTTTGTAAACCCCCCACACATGTATCTTAGTCTGGATGCAAGCAGTTTCTGTATTCCATTCATTTCTGGAAGGATTAATGTTCTCCTCTGCAAAAGATATACCCTGGCACTGAAGAGAAGCTGGGAGCTCCCGTTTCTTCCTAGGGAACTTCATACATGCATCATACATGGATCCTAAGGTTTTACGTTCTTCTGTAGCATTTCTTTTGGCTCAATGTTCTCCCGTCTAGAGTGCAAGTAATTGGCATATATAAATATCCATACTAACCAAACAGCAAATCAAATGCCAACAGATTGTACTTCCAAGTTAACACGAAATGGTGTCTTGTCTAGTTTGGGTGGTGGTAACTTTCGCCTGCAAAATCAAGAGCTGTCTTCTTCTTACACAAAGCCTGCGTCAAGTCATAGCATCGGATATATTGTGCATTATGGGAATTTTCTCTCTCCCCCTCTTTTATTACAAGCTTTCCTTGCCAGCTTTAAGGGAACTTGAAGGTGTAAGTAACTTGCTTCTTTCCATAAGAATTGCTCAACTTCAACTTCACACTGTATGTCATGCAATGTATTTTAATTTTTACATGTCAAGAACGCTATGTAGATGGCGCATTTTAATTTACATCTTTGAGCTCTGAAAAAGTTGAGACCAGAAACATTCTGGCTGAAGCCCTGTTGAAGTTGGTATAATGTAAAGGTGCACCTACAGAAGTGTGCCCAGTGTTATGCCCAGGCAGTGGGCATTGAATCTAGTACAGTACATAGTTTGTGTCACAACTGAGCACATACATCATCATCATGTACTGTTTGAGTGTGCAGTTGGTCCTGTGGATCACATTGTCACTGATCACAGGATTCAGGCTGTGACTGTAATGCCCCTGGAATTCCTTTGTTAAAGCAACTTCCACCTCCCCCCCCCACTCCTGCTGCTGCTTGTGTAACTTTGGAACAGAGTTTCAGCCACTGTTTTCAAACTTTTCACAAAGCTTCAGTGGAGATGGCTAAATTTGCACATAGTGATTTCAATGGTGTAAGTTGGTGTCAAAAATAACTGTCCATCGACTAGAAGATGGAATTACAGTACTTCCTCATATTTATCTGTCTAAGATGCTGATTTCTTAATATTTGGTCCTCCAGAGGCTTAGAGGCTCCATTTTTAGAATCCTTGACCATGGATGATGCTGCCTGGGTAGCAGACCAAAAGCTGAACACCACTGATCCATGTGTAGCAAAACATTTCTGTGTGTGTGTATGTGTGTTTTAAATCAGAACTACATGCTTACATTCATTTGTCTTTTGGGTAACTTGGAGTCATTTTATTCTGTGTAGAAAACACATTATCACTTCTAGTAGAAGTCTTACATAAGACATGTAAAAATTATGCCTGTTTGATGGCATGTGGGAGTGGGCGTTTTTCTTATGAAGACGGTCAAGAAGCCATGCTTTATAAGTGGTGTTTCTTCAGACTCCTTTTTCCAAAGTTGGTACAGCAAAACAAAGGATCATTCAAGATCCCAAGTTATGTTTCATAGATGTCTCCATTGGTCTTGGTGCAATTGCAGCAGCCCATAGCTGTTGGAAACTGAAATACAGTATGTTCATTTAAACATAAACAGAGCAAGAGGCAGGTGGCTTTTGGTTATCTGCCTAGAAGGTTGAATTTTCTGCCTCGAAATTAGGAAGTCATTTCTTTCTGAAAGATTTATCCGATAGTCAACATGCAGCATGGCTTGCCAGTACACCCACAAACCACCTGTGACATAAGCACATGTCCCTTACATGGTGGAGGAGAACCTGTTTGTAGTCACTCCTTCCCATTGAGAAAACTGTATTACTCTTAACGTTCAAGCACATTGTGCAAGAAGTTGGCAATATGTAGCAGTCTGTTAGGGAAAGTAGGCAGTACCACTTGCGTCCCAAAGGACTTTGTGCACTGATCTCCTTTCACTGAAATTCACTAGGACAGTGATGGAGAACCTTTTAGAGACCGAGTGCCCAAACTGCGATTGAAAGCCCATTTCGTTTTCACAAAGTGCCAATACAGCTATTTAACCTGGATACAGGTGGCTGTGAAGGGGTGATGTCAGGTGCCCACAGAAAGGGCTCCGAGTGCCACCTTTGGCACCCGTGCCATAGGTTCGCCAACACCATTAGGAAAACACTTGGATTGTTCCTGTATCAACTGTCTGCCCATACAGCTTTTCTCATCTCTGCTGTAGTTACCACTTTGAGGCATGCGTAGAAAGTGAAGAGAGCCCAGACACAGGTGTCAAATATTCCCTTCAAATTTGCAGCACTTCTCAGTTGTCTTATCTCAGCCTGGTGAGTGTTGTGAATACAGAATAGGGGGGAAAGGGAGCCCTGTGCTGTCTCAAGCCCACTGCAGCAAAGGCAAGGTACAAGGTCAACAAACAAATAAATTGACTAACTCTGTAAATAAGTTGGAAGACGAGTTATGGTGTAGCTCAGCTCAGAATCAAAACCCAACTAACATTCTGGTTCTGGAAAAGGAGAGCAAATGCAACTATAGAAAAGAAGAAACACCAACATTGAACTTTGAACAATACAGGGCCTGGAACATTGCATAACTAAACATCACATTCTGATACATGTTTTCATGGGCCAAAGCCAGTCCTACTTAGATTGGTACTTAATAACTGAAGGACAAGGGAGAGGGTGATCTTTTAGTGTGAAGTGATGCTGCATCTTCAAGCAATGCAGAAGAGAAGGGCACGAGTCACAGTCATATTCATATAATAGAATACTGATTTCAACCGAATATGTTCAAACGAATGAAATACCCAGTTTGTATGGATGTTAGTTCCAGCTGCAGATGTTGTTAAGATACCGTTCTCATCAATAGTTGCCTTTACACCCATGATGGGGGCATTAGCACATGGCTTCTTATCCTGCTCCCCCTCCAGGCACCCCCAGATTGCTGCCAGTTGATGGGGGGGGGATGACAGGACAATCAGACTGTCAGTCCAGCATCTGGAAGGACACATGTTCTGCATTGTCATAATGAACAAAACTCCCATAAAATGCACAATGGTCACAGCATTTATATCTGAGCAAGAGTAATACTTCCTGGTAGCATCTGGACCCACAGAGAGGAGGCCTTTGATAAATTCCATTTGATCTTCAGTTATTTTCATCATACTCTTATCACACTCTATGTGATTGATTGATGTTGTGGACACAACAGTCCAACCCTGTGAGGAGACAAGGGAAAAACACCTTATCCATCCCCTAAAATAACAACTGAACACCACAGATGCCTTCGGGCTAGCAGACAACAACTAACCAGCGTACATACCACCTGCTAGTTGTGTACAGCCAAACCTATGTTTTAAGTGCATTTGCTTTAAGCTGCCGGGCACAGACAAACACTTGGCAAAGTCTGCAGCACCTGTTCTTGATGCTTCCATGCAAACCAAGGAAAGTGAGGAGATAGTGGCAAACCTGGGACAGGAGAGGGAGGGCCCAGCAAGGCACTCTGGCAGAATATGGCTTCTGCTCAGTGCCCACCTGAAATCCCATTCACGATATATAAAATGATGGTCCCCACTTGGCATACCTTGAGTGGAGCATCTGCCCTTTCTTAAGAAGACAGAGCTACAGGCTAATGAGGTCACTCACCAGCAACAGTAAGCCCTTGAAGTGGCACAGGGACAACAAATACCAAGGCAAGAGTCTTCGTTTAGGTAACACAATCATGTGATCAAATGACATCATCCATACTATCAAAGGATCATTCACCTACCTCTCTTGTAATGGGCTTCATGGCTCTATCCATCTACAATGGACTTTTGTCATTAGCATAGACAGGCCAGTTCCTTATTCAAGAGAACCCATGACAATAAGTGAAGAAAATTACTGTCTTCCTGATCATTCTGTTTGCTGATGACCCTTTTCAGGGTTCTCTAGACTTAAGAGTACGGTAGGACCTCTGTATCCACGGATTCATTATCCACTTATTTAGTTACTCACACTTGACAGAGGAAAATAAGAAAATTCAGTAGCTGCATAGCAAGCTACAAACAGCAGCTGTAAAGCAAGCTACTGTCACAAAACAGCAGTTTGGGGTTTGTTTGTTTGTTGCATCCTCTCTTATCCATGGTTTTCATTATACACGAGAAGGCCTGGAACGAATCCCCAGTAGATAGTGGGGTCCTACTGTACTCAGGCATGCTTTCCCTTTCCCTTCTTCCCTGGGATTCGGCAGGGTCTCTGCAGTTTTCCCAGGGCTATACAGGCTGGTTCTTCTGAGGTGCATGGTAAGGAATTGAACTCCTAATCTCTGGATCCATAGCCAAATATTAGCTTGTTAATTATGTGCTGTCGAGTCAATTTCAATTTATGGTGATGCTTGGCCAGAGTTTTCTGTGTGTGTGTGTTCTCTGCCAAGTCCAAACCAACTTATAGTAATAACACAACAGCAACAAAACAGGGTGTTCAAGAGAAGTGAGATGTCTAAGGAATTGTTTTACCAGTTCCACTCCCCCAGGGAGTTTCCCTGGCCAAGCAGGGATCCCTCTACCCACTGCACCACCCAGGGGTTTTCTAGGTAGAGAATATTCATTTAGAAGTCATTTACCCTTCCTTGCCTCTGAGTGTGCCCTAGGACTATGCAGTTTCTCCAGAGCTACACAGACTGACTCTTTCCTCCCAAGAATCACACTGGAGGATAACATTCCCAGTCCCACCACCCAACTCACTGAAATATCCAGCTGACACTCGCATATATGGAGATAAAAATTGTTACAAATTTTAATTTGGACTTAGTAGAGAGTAGGAGTCTTGCTGCACAAGATATCTTGTATGTATGAGTTTGCCCTCTTTCCTCTTGCTGGGTCTAAGCATATCCTCTACTTAAAATATGAACATTTTACCTATCAACTGGCTCTTGAGTTTGCCTTGTATTCTCCTTGTTTGTTAGCTGAACAGTAGGGCAACATAATCACTACTGTTCCTTGATCTGTTGGATTTCTGGGACTGAATGTACAATGCCCTGTCCTCTGTATTCACAGTGTGTATATGTACCAACTTAGGTGTCCACAAGTCTTAGTGACCACCACCCACTACAAAAACCTGATCACTCCCCCCAAGAGGCACAAACTGTTGTCGCTACTGCTGTTGTTTGTTTCTCTTTCAATACCATCCCATTAGTACTAGGAGATGTTTCCTGAAACAGCCTGCGATTGCTCACCTTCTGGAATTATTCCAATTTGAAAGTATGGCTTTAACTGCCTGAGAGAGGGAGCCTCATGAGACAGCGGCCTGACCTGTATCATTTAGTTACCCTGGTGTAAATTCAAAGGCATATTGTTGCTCGCTAAGGAGTCACCTCTTATATTCCTCACTGAACACCAAGTAACAGGAGCGCTGGCATAATTAGCCAAGAGAATATTGGCTACAGATTTCCATTAAAGGTTTGGTTTGTTGGCCAGTTTCTCCCCATCTGGGCTCCATCCAAATGTTCTTAGCTGGCAAATCCCACCATTTCCATGCTGGCTGAGTTGGCTGGAGCCTTGGTTCCAACACATCTGGAGGGTGTCTCCTTGTGGAAGGCTGACCCATAAGTTTTGAACCCGAGTTCTCGTTGACAGAATTGCACTGGAATAGGAACGGTTGTTCTTAGTGGGCCAATTGTCTGGAGAAATCGAGAATGAGAGGCTAGTTACCTTCTCTTGCAAATGCTTACCCTGAGTCTCCAAGGGGTAGCTTGAGGGATATGATGTCAAGGGCCTTTTGATTTCCACGTCCTAAACAGCTTCCCTAATTTCCTCTTTCTCCTTTGTCTGCCATATCTAGTATCACCTGGGACTCACTGCACACCCTGAACTCTTCCTCTTGAACAACATGGATGCTGTCCCCGTTGTGAGTAAATGAATCCTTCTGTTGCACAGGATGTAAGAACTGGACTTCTCTTTTTAAAAAAGAAAGCAAGCAGCTCCCCCTGGGCTGCACAGATCAACGTTTTCATTGGTCCTGGAGAACTCAGTCTGTATGGTTGAGTCTGTATGGTTGAGTCAGGCCTCTTTTTAAAGAGAGGAGCACAAGTGAGTAAGGATAGCGGAGGTCTCTTAAGGTATACTTGAAAAGAGAGTACTCTCAAGGTCACACCCAAGGTCAGCTGTGAAGGTTGTTAAAAAGGCTACTGACATCATACACCATAAAGAGGTGCGTGATATTACATCTTGCACATAATGGTGATTTTGCACATCTTATTGTTGTGGGTGATCATCACCCAGCTGGAAAATGGTGGAAGGAGCACCGATAGACACAGAAAAGCAATAAGAAGCAGATGCCTTTCTCTAGCCCACTATCTCTCATCCTCCTCCCTCCGATATCTGTTTTTCTCTTTGTTGAGTTTAGTTTTTTTAGCTCCAGTGTGTGAAAATGGCTGGAGGAGGAGGATTGTTTAGTGGGAGAGCAGCAGGCAAAAGAAAGGTTTGGGACCCTCTCCCCATCTTCTGCTCTTCCACCTGAAATCTTCCTCTTGCTGTGGAAATGGTGGGCAGTGAGTCATCCTAGAAAATGGCCGCCCGCCACCATCTCCTGCCATTTTGAATTCACTTTTGGTTTTAGGTGTTATATGCGTTTTTTGATCCTCCCCCCCCCAAAAAAAAAGAGAAAAATAATAATTGGGATAGTCACAAACTCTCTGTGATGATTCAACTTCATGTAGACCATGGGATGTCTGCCTCAGAGGTCCGTCCAGAGAGAAGGAGGTCTCCTGCTATGATTCTCCCACAAGCAGCAAAGGGAAGCTCTACCGCCATGGTTGCCCCAGCGGCACAAGAGCAAAGGAAGGGAGGTAGAGGTTCTGGAGCCTTTCTCACAGCAGGAGAAACTTGTTCAGTGTATGGCTGTGACTACAGGAATTGCCACCACAGCATATCCACTGAGCCTATGACTCAGAAACAAAACAGCTTCTCTCTATTTTTGGAGAAGCAGGGCAATTTGCTCACATCCATGGTGTTGGATGGCTATCAAAAAGGTAAACCAAAAAGTTTTGTAGAAAGACCAAAAAATGTGACAAGCCTTCTGATGAGAGGCAACTTCCTCATTCTTTACAAGTCCTTCTCCTTTTCCTTCCACGTATCTCCCTTTGCATTCTGACTGCCCTTATGTATCCTCGCATCTAGTTACACAACACCGTACAGGTACGTTCTGCCGTCTAACTTCCTTTCCCAACACGGCGCCCTCCAGGAGTGTTGGGGGCTGAAGCTTCCACCTGACCCATCTGGGATTCCTTTCCCCTTTCTTTTCTCCCTTTGTCCGGTCCTGCAGCTAAAATAGAGCTGCTGAAATAGCACAGATTGCCAAATGTGAAATAAGCTGGCTGCTTTAGCAGACCTTGACTCTAATAATTTAGATCTGATCTGTTAGATGCAATATGAAATTACAGTTACTGAATGGGTTGTAACTTGCATTGTTTAATCCACTTTTAATTTTTTTAAATGGAGCATCTATAGCAAACTAAGGCCACATTTGGCTTTTGTTCGTTTGCCTTCCGTTTCACACAGAATCATGATAATGAGGAAATATAGTCAGACCTAGAAGAGATCTGGGAAAAATTCAGTTGCGCTTCAGTTGTGCATTCAGGCATCTAACAAAACAAAATATCATGAGACCTTATCAATTAGCTGCAATCAACTGCCACAAATGACCCGAAGCTTACTTGAACACCAAGAAATGCAGGCCAAGGTTTTCAGCCATTCTCCATTTTCAACCAATTTTAGTTTGCACACTACACCAGGCTCCACTTATTATTTGTTTGGATGTTCCTTGTGATGGGGTATAACCTGGAGGTAACATCACTCTAGAACAGTGGTCCCCAACCTTGGATCCCCAGATGTCCTTGGACCACACGCCCTAGAAGCCTTCACCTAGAATTTCAGTCAAAGAACATCTGGGGACCCAAACTTGGGAGCTATTGGTCTAGAAAATAGTCCAGATGCTGATGTATGCATTGCCACCTTGAGTTTACTAGTTACACTTCTTGATTGGATAACGGCAGTCAGAGAGTTTATATAGTCAGCCTGGAGAGTCACCCTTTTTCAGGAAGGCAGAAGCTGCGATTTTGCTATCAATTCAGTAGGCCCCAGTGAATTCAATGAGGCCTTCTTCCAGGCAAATACTGTATATGTAAAGGCCCTGTGTGGTCTTTATGGTCTGCATAAATCAGACAAAGTAAGGCCATGGAAGACACGATTGTAGGAGGAGGTTCATTTCTCTTAGCATGCTAAATCACAATCAGAATAGGTCCCCTTGAATCCATGGAGCTTTCAGGGGAGTTAATGCACCCAACCCCCATTGATTAAGTTGACTTGCTTAATTTCGTGCAATTTACTGAGCCAGGCAAGAGCATCTGAGCTGGCCGATATCTTACCAGGGTCTCATGATCTTGTGCAGTGTTTGAACTGAAAACATACGTTTTACACTGTGTACTTTGGATTAAAATTAACAGCAAAAGCCCCCCACCACCCACCTAAGAATGTCTTTATCTGCATTGGAAAACACACAAAATGTTTAAAATTCTGTTATAAAACATTCAGCAGAAGAAACTCATCATTGTCATCATGTCTAACTTCTGCCTCAAATCTGTTTCTCATGTTTTTTGCTACTTTTCTTTTATGTTTGGCTTTAATTTATTTCAAAAATATTGGCTATTATTTTATTTGTTGTTCATGTCAACATTGGTCCCAAATTTCAAATAAACATCAATTGCTTACTTCTTTTTGGACTCTAATTTATTTCTGTACTTTCCATAGTCACTACTGTCTCAATGTGGTTTTGGTATTTCGTTTATTTTATTTTTTAAAAATGTGATGTGGCTGTTCCTGGTTAAAAAAAAAAGCACTGAATTGCGTCAAACAATTTCAGATTTGTGGGAAATACAGGACTCCATTTGTCTTGGGGATTCCCTCCCAGAATTGTTGGGTGGGAAACAGGGACGGTATTGGAGATGTTGAAGAGAATAAATCATTATGGCATGAGGGGGTTAAATAGGAGGAGGTAAAGGCATGGAAAATGTTTCAGGAAGAGTAGAATCAACTTTCTGAAGAAAAAAAGACAAGCGAAAATATAAAGTGCCAGATTGATGATACAGAAAACTCTTGACCCTGATTCATTTTTCCACACTTATCCCCTGATCCTCATAACTACATGGCAGTGGGAGAAAGTGGAGAATCAAATTCCCAACCTTTGGCTCAGAAGCAAAATATAGTACCTCACGCCACAATTTTGTAGACCTAAAAAGCAGATATACTTACTTTTGTTCAAATAATGAGAAACAAAAAGTAGAGATTGTTACAACTGAGCATTGAAGGTAAAGCGGAGGGGATGAGAAGTACAAGAATAAGAACTTATGGCTGCACCTTGACTTGGATGGGTGATGGGAGTGCCTTTTTACAGCCTCAAGCAGCAAAATGTGTTCGGCATAGGTTTGTTGCAGTATCAAGTAGTATAACATGTGTAAGCTGCTTATCTCTTTGGAGAAATGTGAAATGTAAATATGGCAGATAAGCCATGATAACTCAATATCTATTGTAATTCTACCTAGAAGGAAACCATGTGCTGGAACTGCCATGTGGATGAGGATGGGGGATTTTTGAGGGCTTCTTCTGGGCTTTAGCATGTAAGGACAATAAGCCATGATGGCATATAAAGAACCTTGCCGTTTCTGACCAACCTTTCAGTCAGTCCAGCCTCCTGCTACTCTTCTGGGCTTTAGCATGTAAGGACAATAAGCCATGATAGCATATAGGGCCTCTTTGCTTTCTACTTGCCTGGTCCTATTCCTGTGAGAATTTCTAGGGGGAGAGCTCATAGTACATATTAACTGATTCCCTGATGTGAGGTCAGGAAAGTGTTTCTCCAGAATTCGCTGGCTCTGAAACATGAGTCAAGCTTTGTTGAAGACAACCATTCAGAGTCTTCGGAACTGACCATAATCAAGAAAGCCTGCAAAAAAAGCTTGACTGACAGCAATTCTACAATCTCTTCACGCACTGTAAAGACCTACCTATTTGCCCAGACATTTTAAAGGATATAGTCTTGTTAGTCAATGCTATTTCAGGTACAACATTCATTCTCCTTAAAGTATTGGATTCTGCACTGATGTTAGTATTTTCCCCCACTATCCATATTATGCACCTCATACCATAGTTCCTACAGTGTTTTCTTGTGTGATGTTCAGCTCCATTTCATTTTTTCACTTTGCGCTGGGATCAAGTCTAAAGTTCATGTTCTCAGTGAAAGTCAGATGCTTTTAATTAGCATTCAATTAGCACTTTTAAAAAACACTCCAGCAGGGAGGCTGATTTTTTTAAAAAGAGAAGCAGATTTCTTAAGAGAGGTTTTTAAAAAAATATAAACACATTTGGACACACGTTACACAATAATTCCAATGCTTTCTCCAGTGCTAAGAGTGCCACTACACAACAAGGGAAATGTGAATTCACTCCCTATGAATTCACACCAGGGCCTTCAGGTTTGCCTGGTTCTGTTTGCATTAACTGACCACAAAGTGCGAGGAAGAAAGCCTTGTTTACAGCCTGTTTGCAGCTCTGTTGAAGCACTGGAGGATGCACAGTTACAAGTTAACTGCCTAATATGTTGCAAACAAGGCTTTCTTCTCATTTCCTTCTCTGGTTAGCTTTTAGTTTTGGGTGCCTATTGTGTCAAAATGGTCTTTCAAAAATTATATAGAGAAGACTCCTTTTTAACTCTGGAATGCACCAGCTGGCAATGTCTTTTTTCTTTTTGTATATAGAGCAGCTAAATGTTTTCAGAAATCACTGCGGGGAATTACAGGCAGCCCTGTGAGTTTTGATGCTCTTTAATAAAAGTGTGTGTGTGGGGGGGGAGTGAGTAATATTTTCAAATATGTTCCAGAGTTTTGTTGATGGAGAGAGGCTTTGTGAACTGCCCCAAAGTTGTTAAAAGAAAGAGGGGTTTTGCTTGCATTTAGCTCTTTAAAAAGAGCTAAAAAAAAGTCTTGCTGACAGGCTTTGCTCACCATTCCCTGCGTGTGCACTGACGCAATGGCTTTTGTGCTTCAGTTCAATCAATTACATGCCTGAACCAATGCAAATGGATCCATTTTTTGATAAAGACTAGAAACCCAGCAGCAGAAGGTGAAAACCATAGATCCAGGCTTGGGGGTGGGGTGGGAAGGCAGGACTCCAGGCAGATTCATCTGCTCTTTAGCAGTGCTGATTCTGACTAGTGAGATTGGCTTAAGGAGCCCCCCTAGAAGGAGCAACCTATTAATTTTCAACATTGTGTACCTACAGATAAAATTATACAAGAAAGTGAAATGGTATCATTTCTTTACAACAGTACATCATAATCCCCTATAATGTATATGCCAGTTCTCCACAGATTGCCCAACGTGGCCCATAGTAGACCAGAAATACAAAAACATGAATGTGTGGGCGTGCACGCAAGCACATACACACCAAGAGTGTCACATTAATAATAGTAATAAACAATAATATAGTGTGTTGCTTATATACTGCTCCGTAGCACTTAAAGTACTCTCTTGACAACATAAAATTTAATTTTGCAGGTAATACATTGTACCCTCCACACCACACCCCCACTGGGTAATCAATTTACCAACCAAGAAGGATGGAAGGCTGAGTCAACCTTAAGCCGGCTACTTGGCTTGGCATCAAATTCATTTTGTGAGCACAGTCTTGACGGTAGCCCTGCAGTTTAACCCCTGCAGCTGGAGGCACTTTAATTCTTGACATTGTTGCAAAAGAATTACATAATTTATTTATTTAATAAGTTATTATTTTATACCACTTTTTAAATGGGATACTACAATCATAACTGAAAAGGTAGGGGTAGTTGTTTGGGGGGGGGAGGGGGGAAACCTTAGATGAAATAAATACCAAAGTATTTCTTCTGTGTTCAACATTTGGAATGCATGTGAGCAAATCTATCAATTGTTTCTAGCGTTATCGGAAATGCAGGATTGTTGCTTTTTAAGTTCATTTTTTGAACTGAAGTGTTGCTTGCTGTGGTGATCTGTAAGTAGCAGTTTGTTTCAAGACGACATTTCATTTTCTTTGGCAACGCCTGAAATTTGCTTCCCGGACTGTATCCATAACAACCCTCCTTGAATGGGTTTTTTTTTTTTTTTTTTTGCTCATAAGTGCCATCCAGTTTTGTTCCACTTTTATCTCTTGAGCAGTGTTGGTCTTAGAAGATGAGCCAAGGGACGTCCTATGGCTCTATGCTTCCTCATGTTTGATGCACAAATTCAGTAAAACGACATTCCCCTTTTATCTTTCAACAAAGTACACACATTGTCTGGGGGGAGGAAAACCAGCATCCTTGCAGCTGACTTAATTGGCGACAGTGCATACATTTTAAAGTGTGTTTGTGGGCAATGCACCTATGAATCACTTTAAAATGGAGAAAAGTTCCTATTGTGATGTAGTTGGTACTGAATCTGATAAACAAGAAGGAAGATTAGTGAAGCTGGGTGGTGGTCTTCTTAGCTCTCCCAATGTGGACACTTTAAAAAGTATGTGTGTAGGGGGGAGAGAATTACAACAATCAAAAGAAAATACAGTGACTCCCCCACCTATCGCAGGGGTTAGGGACCTGACCCGACCTGCGATAATTGAAAATCTGCAATAGGCAGATACAGGTCGTTAGCCATGGGGGGCCTAGTTGGGTGCCCTTGTACTTACCCTCAGCCAGGTGCTGCCCTGAGCGGGCCTTCCCGTGACTTCTGGCGGCCCCAAAAGACCTCCCCACAAACCAGACGTGACTTCCGGTAAACTGGAAATGACTTCTGGATCGCCAAAAATCGTTTCTGAGGCCTTCAACAGTCCTAGAAAGGCCATCGGAGGCCTCAGAAATTATTTTTGGTGATCCGGAAGTCACTTCCAGTTCATAGGGAAGCCATTTTGGTGCCTCCAGAAGGCCCAGGAAGGCCCTCGCAGGTCTGTTTGGGGCAGTGCCAGTCCTGGGGTAAGTAGCGGGACCGCAGTATATGAACCACAAATGGGCGGGGGACTACTGTATGCATTTTCTGCACTTCATCATCAGTTTTGAGGTAAGCAAACTATCAGCCAGTGGCTTCTGACCGGCTAGCTGTTAATGGCACATCACATCATAGAAAAACCAAGTATGCAGTCCTAGAGAAAGGTTTAAAAATGGCTTTCACTTCAGGGTCTGATGAAAGATAAGGATCTGTCAGATGTTTGAGAAGTTAAAAGCACCATTTTCTACAATCCTGTCTCTGCTTGCACTTTGCCACCTTAAAGGTAACTAAAGATTCTCCTTGGGCTGACAATATGTGGGAAATGCTCGTTTTAGATGAAATGAGCCATTTCTCCATTAATAGTGGCTGGAGATGAGGGATTAAATTAAAGAAAATATGGAAACAATATATAAGGAAAGGGTTATCCCACTGCCCCAGCACCAGGACTCCAGTCAAAATTAAATTGTCACTACAACCCAGCAAATGCTTTTCAGTAAACAAAACCCCAAAATATTGACAGATTTAATCATGATATTCCCTGTGACTTATATACCACCCCATAGTGCTTAAGGTGCTCTCTGGGTAGTTTACAATTTAATTATGCAGGCTACACATTGTGCACCTCCCTCCAGTGAGCTGAGTACTCATTTTACTGACCTCAGACGGATAGAAGGCTGACAGAAGGCTCACAGCTGATGGGAGTCTGAGTTACGAGGTGACATCAAGGATCAACAGTGCCTGGCTAAATGGCATCATACAATATTGAGGGTCATATGTGACAAAAAGATCAGTGACCATTTAAAATCAAAGATCTATTGCACCATTGTATGACCTGTTGTGCTCCATGGTGCAGAATGCTGGCCGGTGCCTAAAGAAACTGAACGTCGCCTTGATATCATGGGGACAAAGATGCTGCAATGGACCTCCAGCCTCATGTGAAAAAATCATATGTGCAATGATGACAGCTGAGCAAAATACGGCATTGCACCTATCACTGACACAAAGCCCAATGGTGTTGGTTTGGACGCCCTGTTTGCCAGTGAGGAAACTCTGGCCAATAGGAGTCTCACCCTGGAGGTCAGAGGATCCTAACCAAGGGGGCAACAAAAACAGCACTGGATGAACACCCTTGAGAATGACATGAAGTTGTCCAAGGTTCACCTGGACCTGGCCCACAACCATGCCAAGCGGAAAGCCAAAACAAGAACAGTGGACCCCACCACCCAAGTGGGACACACGCTAAAAAGGAGAAGGAGGAAGGAAGGAAGGAAGGAAGGAAGGAAGGAAGGCTGAGTCAACTATGAGCTGGCTACCTGGGATTGAACCACTTCACCATGAAGCTCCCGATTGTGTATTATTTACCCACTGCTTTGGAACAACGTATCCTGTTTAAAGTCATAGTGTGTCTTGGTAAACTTAAAGGGTGGGGATGGACTCCATTTCCTATCCATCAGCACCAGCCTGCCCGCCCAGAAATGGGATTGATGGCTAGGCAGAGTCGTTGGTCCAAAAATCTGGGCAGCCACAGGTTGTCCACTTGGTGCCTGAGCTACATATAGGCTGAATAAATCCTGTAATGAAATTTATAACTTCAGACCCTGAGAGGTCCCTAGACACTTCTCATACCACAGCAGTGTTCTGAAGAGGGGGGGGAAAGTCTCCTCCTGAAAAAAACTTGGTGGTTGCTTCCACGCTCACCAAGAATTCCTCAACAAGGGAGGCCAGATCGATTCTACATCTGGTCTTCTTCCATCAGGTGGCAAAGGCCTTTATATTCAGACTGGTTTCCAGAGCCCCAACTAAGATCAACTTCTGGAGGTGGGGTGAGAGAGCCCCACAACATAACATTTTGAGGTGATGTCCATGTTCCCACACCCTCACCCAACTCAAGACCATGCACTTCCCTGGCCTTAGTCTATCTGTTACAGAAACAGGTTTTAATCTAGTGAGTATTATTTCCTCTGGTATATATGTTTTGATATTGCAATTTTGTTAATATTGCAGTATTATTAACCCCAAAGCACACAGAGAGAACTAGTTCCCTGAGCTCCTTGGCCTCTGAAGATGCCGGCCACAGAGTCTGGCAAAACGTCAGGAAGAAAAACTTCCAAAACACGGCCAAACATCCCAAAAAACTCATAACAACTATAATTTTTTAATACTTTATCAATGTTGTATTTTTATTCATATTATATTATTGGGTCCCTTGAGCACTAGTTTTTACTAGGTCAGCAATTTAAGACCTGCATATGAACCTCAAAGGATATAGCATCACTGTGCTCATTAAAGCAAACAAGCAAACAAGTAAACAAACGTGTCTTTGAAGTTTGGATCATTATTTCCAGAATTAGAACATCCATCATCTTGCTTTGTTAGCATTGGAAGTGGCCAGAAGAGGGAGCAGTTGCAATATAATGAAAAGAAAGGGACCTCTTGAAATAGATGAATTGCATTCCAGTGTCAGTGGGTGAGTCATAGTATCTTACATCTTTATTAGCAGACACCGAAGGAATTAAATGGAAGCCGGTGTTGTTCAGAGCGATAACTGATGGGTGTCAAAATGGCTGTGAGCCCCCAGGCTTTTCTAAACCGTAGGGTATCCAAGATGAGACACCAACCCTGGGCCGCAATGCAGAGCAGTCGGGTTTATTATTAATCATTAATAGAAAAACTGGAACCAGTCAGGAAATGATTTGTAACTGAGGGGAAAACTATTTTCATGCTCTGCGCTCCACTCTTTTTGCTGCTGGCGTTACTTTGATGTGAGAAGTGATGGAGCCTTCTCTCTCATTATTGCTGCTGGTTTTATTCCTAGCTTTCATTATGTGCTGCCTCCTATCATTTTGTGTATTTTATATTAGTGTATTCTATGTCAACAGGCAGTGCCAACTAATTTTGCCTTTGTCCACACCCCCTTCGCTTGCTGTGACCCCCCCCCCCCAAACTATTAACAGGATTACAAAACGCCACCAGATTAAACATGCAAGGATCCCAGTCTCCCCATTGAAACACACACTTCAGCTTGTATGTGATTCATATGAAGCTATTATCCCAGACAGGTACCACATCTGCAGAACATCTGAGGTTCTAGCCAAAATGGGGGGGGGGGGGAATGGAATCACAGATCCTGTATTTTCAAGTGTCACAGTTAACCTCTCCAGCAGAACTTGGAAGAATTACTTTTCTGGGTTAAGCCTCCCACCTCTCTGAGATGGATTCTGGAAGTTTTAATCCTTTTCCAAGCTCTGGAAAAACCATGGCCTTCAAATGTCTTTAAGATGTTCAGTACAATCTCTTGCCCAATACTTTTTTGGAGAGGAGAACCCTGTAATTATGACTTGGTGGTAGTTTTTTTAGGGCAATGGACAGTTGCAAAAACCATGAGAATTCATACGAGTCCATGGAGGGAACCCATGTTTTTGGCCTTCTCAGTGTTGTTGTTGCCTGCTGTCAAATCAGAACTGACTTACGTTGCTTCCAACATAAGTGAGATATTTAAGGAGTAGTTTTATTACTTCCATGTCTCCCCTAGTGAGTTTCCATGGCCGAGGGGGGATTTGAACCTGGGACTGAACCCCAAGTCACGGCAGTACAGACATTTAATAACTGCACCACAAAGCTCCAGATATCGGGCTGCAACACTCATCAAAGGTTGAGAGATTCTGGGAGCTCCCCAGTCCCTCAACATCTGGAGAGCCCTACTTGGTCCACGTCTGGATTAATGGCAGCTGAGACTGGAAGGCCCTTGAGAGAATGGAGAAGAGTGTGACACTTCCATTTGCCCAGTAGATGTCACCATCCTCTCATTTGTTTGTCCGAACATCCTTCAGTTACGCAAATATATTTATGTGTCACGGATGCTTTATGTAATTGTTCTCGTGCCCCAGTTAACTGTATATCAAAAGACGATGCCTTTGGAACTCCAGGTTCATACTGAAAGACAAAGGCTTCTCACGTGCTAAGATGACCAGTGGCAGCACCTCACAACCTGCCAGGGCCTGGTGGCTGGCTGAAGGGCCAACCAAGTTCAGCCTCATAACTAGCGTGATCTCTGGTTACCACACACACACACACACACACAGAGAGAGAGAGAGAGAGAGAGATGTTTCCTGCTGTTTGGAAGGCAGGAAAAATTGCATTCTGAGTTGCTGAGGGAAGGGTGCGTCTCTTCCTTTGATGGGAAGAACCAATTGAAGTGCTTAACACCCTCACATGGTGCCCCTTCCTTACAATATTCTGTACATGTTGCTATGAAAATAAAATTGTTGCTTCGTTTTTCATACCAACAGGTATGGGATATTTAAAGTGCACACATTAACTTCCTAACTCAGGTCTGCTCCTTAATAAGTATATATGAATTATGTCTCTGGATTCCTTTCCCTCTTGATCCATCACAATCCTAAAGAAGCTCCCTCATTATTCCCACAGATTCCCAAACAGCTTATGGCTTAGTAAATGCTTCCATGTTCTTCGACTGGTTCCCAGCCCCTTTCCTCAGCAAAATCTGTTGCCATTATCTCCCTTTTTACTGGCTTCTGACAAGAATGTAATTTCATTTTTGTTTTTGGGAATACAAATCCCAACATTCTGCTTTAATGCCTATTTTTTTACGTCTTACATAAAAGGGCACAGTCATCACTGTCCCGTATATGTGTCAGTGATGCCTCAGGCATGGTTGTCCCATCAAGGCCCTGGTCTTCAAGCAATCTGGCTCCCTCAAAAGGAAGGAAGGGAAGTTTGGGGCGGGTGGCTTCCCTGTAGCATCTCACTATCACATTGAAGACACCAGACAGTGTGTGGGTGTGTGGAAATATAATAGATCTCAAATAGTGACCCAAGCCCTTTGTACATTTGTTCCTCTATTAGACCATTAACAATTACACTTGTTAAACGTGGCAGCCTCAACAGGCTGGAAACCCAGTTGGTGAAGAATGGAGATGTCGCAAAGAGGGAGGCTTCCTAAATTACATTGATTTCTGGTGGCTCCCCATTCACATGCAAGCCTATTGTTCTCGCAAATCCCTGGAATTAAAACAAAACAAAGACTATAAAGGAGACTCAATGGAGCTGGGAAGGTGTGAGAAACGGTTGTAAACCTTCCTGTCACATTGAATTACACACTGCCAGTCTGCTTCCTGTATGAGTGAAAGAGCGGAGGGTGGTTGGACTAAAATACAAAATTGGAGTCTGTAAATGCAATGATGTGGCGGGGGGGGGGGGAGTCCTAAAAGTGGATAATGTTTATTATTAATATTACAAGTGAAATTCAGAAATCTCCTCCACGGAACACATTTTTGAAGAGAAGCAATTGGAGGATAAATTATTTAATAATTGCAGAGGTATGATGAAATGGTTAATAAAATTATACCTCCAGAACTCAAGATTTGTAAATGAGAGGAGCAGAGCTTTTTTGTGATGGTGCCAAATGTTTTCTGTGTATAAGACTATATTTTTGTCAAAAATTGGTAGACTAAAAATTGAGGGTTGTCTTATAAACGGAAGTAAGCTGAGGAGAGAAACGTGTAGTTGCAAAACTGTAAATTTGTGTCGGAAAAGGGGAGTTGTCTTATACATGGGGGCATCTTATAGACAGAAAAATGTGGGTAGTTTGGTGCCTGAAGCAGAAAATCCATTTGTACTCCCCCCCCCACAGAAAATCAGCTAAATGGTTGCCAATTCATTTCTCCTTTTATAGTAATGCCAGTCAGAACCAAGTTGCCCTTATCTGCCCCTTGTAAGGCTGGGGTCTACAGTGGGAGTCTTCCCACTGGACTCCTTGTCTAAAGATACTTGTATCTTTGTCCAGTGCGATGAATGTATTTTGGAAGCAGGTCAACACTTCACAGTTTTGGAAGCCTTTGGGTTGACTGGCATTATTAGTATTATCACTACCACGTTACGTTGCATTTGAGATCTGGTCTGGAAGTTGAGTCATGGCAACTGGACTTCTTTTTTGAGAGATAAAAACGTTTCGCTGTTCATCCAAACAGACTGATGAAGCTGTTTGGATGAACAGCGAAACATTTCTATCTCTCAAAAAAGAAGTCCAGTTGCCATGACTCAACTTCCAGATAAACTCACCGGGATGACTGAGAATCTTCACAGACATTTGAGATCTGGCTTTTTACATCCTGTTGTATTTTATATGTTCTATTGATTTTTTTTCCCGAAAAAATATCCTTTAATGGTTGCTTGCTTTCTTGTAGAACTTTTGTGGTCTGGTGCCATATAAAATATAGAACAAGCTTTAAAAAAAAATAGCAGTCCATGGTTTTCATTGCCAGAAAATGGAAGGGGTCAAATGGTTTACCAGTGTTAGTTATAGTTTGGTAACAGTTGTTGGTCCTGGTAGTTAATAGCATACAAACATTAGAAGAGGCCAGCCAGGTGACACGCAAGGCTTACCTTTTCCATCCCTCTGTTCCACAGTGGCTAGCCAGCTCCTGCCAGGAAGCCCACCAGTTGATCTTCAGGGCCACAGCACCTGCCTACTCATATGGCCTCAGAAAATGGAGATGATCACTGCTCTGACTCAAAAGCACTGGTAGTCTGGTCCTCCAAGTGTTCCCTTTCCCCGCAGCTGGGCAAAGGACGGCTTGCCAGGCCATTATTCAGCTGGAGCGCTTATATCTGCCCTCCACAGCTAACCAACGGCAAGGACCAAAGAGAGGCTTTCCAACATCCTCTGGAGCTTCATAACCGCCCACTGGGTCCCACTCTCAGCCATTAGGTGCTAAGTCACAGGAAGATGCTGGCAGGATGCACGTCAGGTTCAAATATCCCAAAGTTAGCTAAGAAAAAAATGACTGGCAAATGCAAAATAAGACCAGGTGGATGCTTTTTGTGGCAGATGGCAACATGGTGTTGTTCGTACCTGTGGAACTGAGTGGAGTTGAGTTCAGCAATCCACATGGTGAGCTGTGCTCAGCTGAAAGGATGTGGTCGGAAATCGCAGTACTCATCTCGTGCTTCCTCTGCCGACGCCTGTGCAATATTTTTGATCCTACATAAAGTATATGGGACCAGGTTTTAGAAAAGGGTAACTTGAGGGCATGGTTGCTCTGTCTACCTGCACACCCACTGGTGGAGAGCCAACCTTCCGGAAGGCTTTGAAAACTCTCCTCTTCCGGGAGGCTTTTGGTTGATTTTTTTTTCTTTTTCCCTCTCCCACCATCTGCATTTCTTGTATTTTCTGTAATTGTTGTCTTATTTGTTCATTTTATTAGTTCATGTAGTTGTTGTTTTGATTTGCTGTAAACCGCTCGGAGTTCCCCCTCCAGGAAGACGGGCGGTATATAAGCGCCATAATAAATAAATAAATAAATAAATAAACCTTGAAAGCCAACATTTACTTTCCTTGACCATAAGTTCAGTGTGTGTGTGTGTGTGCTTGCGCCTCTGTAATGGACCTGACGCGCACCCTACCCCCTCAGCTCTACTTAAAAGGCAGGAAGAGGGTTGATACCTCTGAGCAAGGTGCAAAGGAAGACACCTGGCAAGCAAATGTCCCTCTCGTTCAACAGGCTGCCAACCAGCACTTGCCATTCATCCGCAGACCTGGATGGTACAAAAGGAATCCCAGAACCCACACAAAGCCATCAGGGAAAGACGCCCAAAGAGATTAAAACAAATGACTGTCTTAAGAGCCTGGATCAAATAAAGTTCAACACACTATGTAAGTTCCATCGATTTTAATGGATGAAGGAAGTTCATTGTTAACTGGCAATTACATAAACCAATGTATTATTAATTAATTAATTGTTTTCTGAATATTTTTACCACACCTTTCTCCTTGGAAAAGGACCCAAGGTAGCTTACAATAATGAGGGACAATATACAGCCCAGAACATTTAAGACATATTTACTGTATATACTTGAATATAAGCCTAGTTTTTCAGCCCTAATTTTGGGCTGAAAAGGGGGCCCATGACTTATATGCGGGTCAATACTTTTAGCTACTGAGACTAGTGCTTGGGTCGGTGGCTAAAAGTCATTTTAAACATTGCGTGCCGCTTCTCATGACCCCCCTCTGCATCACAGGGGAGCGGCGCAAGATTTTTAAAATGACTTTTAGTCACTGACCCAAGCACTTGCATCAGTGGCTAAAAGTCATTTTAAACATCACACACCACTCCCCCAGCTCACAAAGGAGGAGCTGTCAGGTCCTGCTGCATTTCCCACCCTAGACTTATACTCGAGTCAATACATTTCCCCAGTTTTGGGGGGTTAAATTAGGGGCCTCGACTTATACTCGGGTCGACTTATACTTGAGTATATATGGGTAAGTTAAGTACAGGGAATTGGAAGGGCCACCTTAGAACATTAAAAGGTAACATTAAAGCTACAAAGAGCATGCAAAAAGAAAAAAATCCATTATGAGGGGTGGAAAGTAAACATGGAAAACGTGGTGTTCTTATGAAATCAGTCAATGCAATCATGTATGGTAATGCATATAAATTGAGCAGCTTGTTGAGGGCCTGGATAGGGTGTCTAATGAAAAATTTTAACTAAAAAAAGGAAAAAGGAAAACCAACTACAAATCAATTAAATAGAAAACTAGTGAGGCATTTTTGCTTCTTGCTTTTTGTTTTTGGGAACTAGTCCAAAAGAGAACTTTTCTTCAGCTTGGCTGTCTTGATTCAGCCCTGGTTACCAAACCTCCTATATTCTGGACAGTTCTGGTGCAGAAGACAGGACTAAGCAGCCACATGGTATAATGTTTGAAAGCATTGTACACTAAGTGGGGTGCAATCTCTACATGGGGTTGCCCTTGAATCTTCTCCGGCGTTTGCAGCGGGTACAAAATGCGGCAGCCAGGCTGGTGGCAGGTGTGCGTCGCTACGACCATATCACCCCGGTCCTGGCTCGCCTGCACTGGTTGCCCGTTGCATTCCGGATTAGATTCAAGGTCCTGGTTTTAGTTTATAAAACCCTCCATGGCCTGGGCCCGGACTACCTGACAGAGCGTATCGTCCAGCGATCAACCTCGGCCCGTCCAGTTCAGCAGTCGCAAGCGCACTTCTTGCGGGTCGCCACACCTAGAGAGGCTTGAAAATCCATTACTCGCTACCGGGCCTTCTCAGTGGCAGCCCCCTCCCTCTGGAATAGCCTACCAACTGAAGTGCGCTCTGCAGAGTCCCTGTTGGCCTTTCGCCGAGCATTAAAAACTCTCCTTTTTCGTGAGGCCTTTGGCGGTTCTGATTAGTCCTTTCCCCCCCTTCCCCCCCACCATCTTTGCGCTCGCCAATTAGTGTTGCTGCTGAGGTGCGGCTATTATGCTAAGATGAGATGATGCCTAAAGTAATTTCATTATGCTGTTTTTATATTGTTGCTGTTTGTCTTATTCTGTGTCGACCTGTTGTTGTCCATTGTACTGTTTGCTGACTTGTTCAGCTTTGTAAGCTGCCCAGAGTTCCGCTTGGAAGATGGGCGGGGTAAAAGTCCAATAAATAAATAAATAAATAAATAAATAAATAAATAAATAAATAAATAAGTCTGCGGAAACTCCTGTTCCAGAGGCCACTCCCTCACTGAGCTTTCTGACTGAACTTGGGATGATGGTTAACTTCTGGTCTAACCAATTGCAGGGCAGTGGTGTGGTGGAATGAGAGCTTGTAGGAACTTTCTGAGTGGTCAGAACAAGGATAACACCTTTTCAGGCTGTCTCGTTTCCTCTGAGAGCTTGGTTCCCCTGGCCAAAAGAAATGGGTTTAGAGTTAGACTGTTTTCAGTAGATTTTTAAAAAGGGTGTGTGTGTGAATACATGATGCATGCTGAAGGATGGATTATTCTGACAGAAATTTATGGTTTTGGGGTGCCAGTGAATCTGTTATTATGCTTCCATCCACGTTTGCTTCTATCACACGACCGCTAAATAGGGATGATAATAAAACACGCAAGTTCTCCGAGAGTGGTCACGTGACATTAGATGCTCAGTTACCGCCCCCACGGTAGCATTTTTTGAACCTCTTTTTTGTGTCCTCATTGCCAAATACACATCAAAGCATGGTTTTGAAAAGGTGTTTGCTGCAAAACGGGTGAAACCAGAAGAAGATGCGGCTTTTTGGAGTTCTCACAGCCTTTGCTTCGCATCAAAATGAGCATCAGCAAGCAAAGTAATTTGATGAAACCCCTAGCGGTGATGCAGGAAGATGCACTCGAGATGTGCTTCAGGGTATGTGGTCAAAAGGGGTGTTCAGAAGACGCGGCTGGTCGTAGGGTGCACGATCTTTATCTGCAAATTCAGTAAAAGAAAAAGGCGTATTTAAGTGGTCGTGCGGGTGCTCAAGCGCAAGCAGATCAGAGGCATTGAGAGCTTGAGCAGGGGATCCCGGGGCTGGCAGAGGTGCCGAGATGGAGTGCTTCAAGGTTACCAGCACTTGGCCAGAGCAGCCCCTGTAGATGTCTCTCTTCTTCAATGGTGCCAGGCGCAACCCGAACAGCTTTCCAAACTCTGCTTTCTCACATCCCTTAATTTAAAGCAGGGGTGGCCAAACTTTTTGCAAGGAGGTCCAGATTTGGTGAGGTGAAAATGTGTGAGGGCTGACCAGTCATCTACATTTGGCCTCTGGGCCAGACTTTGGACAAACGTCTAGGACATGCAACGAGGTGGGGAGGACACTGCAGCAATAGCGCCAAGGGCGGGTACGCTGGGCAGGCGGCTGGGGGAATGGACGGAGGCGAGGGAGGGCAGGCAAACTGTAAAACTGCAAGCTGACGTCTCTTTCCGCCGGTATGGGGAGGGGCCAACTAGTGGGGATGTGTGACAGGCTGAGCCGGCGGGAAGAAGAGGGCTGCGGGCCACTCGAAATTTGAAAATGGGCCGCATTTGGCCCCCAGGCCTGACTTTGGACATGCCTGGTTTAAAGGATTCATTTGAATGCCTCTGCTGGTATTACTTTTTAAGGAGACCTCCTGCTGGGTGAGAAGGAACAGGCTGCCCCAAGAGGACTTAAAAAGACCTGCTCTTTAATCCCAAGTTCTCTTGTCCTCAACCTACAGCAACAACCTTCCCTGTGTTACTTTTCTGATATCCATTCAGTTTCCCTCATCCCATGTTTTACAAACTTGTCCATGGTTGTGGTCCTCTTGGCCTGCTAGACTTTACATTTATTTACTTATGGGTCATGAGCTCAGTGGCACATTTTAGTCATTGTCCTAAGTCCATGTCCTTTTGGGGCTGGATTGTGCAAAGTAGTTAGTTAGTTAGTTAGTTAGTTAGTTAGTTAGTTAGTTAGTTAGTTTCTTTCTTTCTTTCTTTCTTTCTTTCTTTCTTTCTTTCTTTCTTTCTTTCTTTCTTTAGCTTTATGTTTGCCAGCTCTTTCAATGCCTTCTTGTTGCCCTGTGAAAGGAGTTGGACACAAAGGAAGAATTTCAATATTTTTTTTTGGCAATGTTGTCATTTTCTGCTCATATCTAGCAGACATCATGCTCAGTTAACATTTACATAATTAAGTACACAGATGATGTTGGCTATGGCCATGTGGCCATGGCTGCATTCTTCAGGTCATTCCCCTTACCCCAAATAGAACATCAAAGGAAGAGATATGTGTGCCCTAGAAATAGTGCAGTATGTGAAATACTTATATGTGCACTATTCCAACTTTTAATTTTAAGACATAAACAAGACAGCTTAAATAATAAAACAAGGCTAAAACATAATGGAATCAACAGAATAAATGCAACAGAAGAACAAATGTAGACGGGAAACAACATTCTAACAAAAGGAACAATCGGTAGTGTTGTTTGTTAAAGCTCTCAGCTTTTGAGATCTGGAAATATATGTTTAGAAAACCCTGCCAACTACTTATTGAGTAGTAAAATTACTTAGATCTTTAACTTCCACTTGTTATGCACTTTAAGTCTAATGCCACTTCTGAAATGGAAGCAGGCCTCACTTTTTACAAAACTGTTAAGTTACATTGAATTGAAAATGCATCTCAGCTTTTGGTTTGTCTACATTACCTGTATTCATTTCTTTGGAGAGTGTATATATTTTTCATCTATCTTATAAAAGATCAGTGATGAATTTAAGATAATTTTAAATTTAAATTTAAATGTTTGAGAATTGATGGGGGGAACATTGTACGGGGTTATTGCAGACAGCAAGAAGCACCACTTAAGTAACATTTTTCCAAACATAACTAACTCAACTAATATCATAGAACCCTTTTCAGAGGAAAACTCGGCAAGATGAAATAGAACAGATTAAAAAGTCCGTGAATCAAGGAATAATTAATGACCAGGGAAAGCAGATCCGTATAGCCAGGACTTCCGTTGTTTTTAAAGACCAACAGTGTGGGGAGGCCAAGCAAATTTTAGGTGGCAACTGATTCCATAAACAAGAGCCCACAACTGAGGGCCTTTTTACACGACCCCTAAGATCCGCTGGTCCCTTAAATTCGGACCAGAGATCTTGAGGGTTTGTCGCTCTTCCTCCCTCCCCACCACTCCGCACTTCCTAGCTTCTGCCTGCGTGAGGGGAGGGAGGGGAAAAAAGCCTTAAAAAAGGGACAAAAGAAAAAAGCCTTACCTCCGGTGCCGGTGGAAAATGCTCCGAGCCCCGGTCACTTCCTGGTTCCTCTTAAAGGGGTGGGAGGCAAAAAACAACAACAAAAAGAAGCGAGGAGAGCCCGGCACTCACTATCGTTGCACTGCATCAAATAATTTCCACCTGCAGAGAGCAGGTACTTGAAAGGTGCGCTGGGTCGCGCTTAAGTCGGCGGGGTCCCACTTAATTTTCTGTTAGCTCCGGAGCTGGTGGGGAAACATTTTTTAGCTCCGGAGCTGGGAGCCATTTGCAGCGGAGCTTAGGGGTCGTGTATAAACGCCCTGAGAATGCCCGGTTCCGTGTTGGGAATCTCAAATGACCTGCCTGAGAGGATCAAGTGATGTGGGTGGAATTCTGAGGTAGGAGCCCATTTGACAAATGCCAGGGTCCCAAACCATTTAGGGCTTTGTATGTCATTAAAACCTTGAAGTCAGTGCAGTAACAGATCAGCAGTGCGGCCAAAGTAGGGGTGAGATGTTGGTGTCGGCTCAACCCCGTAACCAATCTGGACCCAGAATTCTGCAGTAGCTGGAGCCTCCGCATTAACTTCCAAGGCAGCCTCAAGCCTGCATGGCCCTTCACTAGATGATGATGATGATATTTAACACCAAGTGGCAGTTGAATTGGTTGATCTTGCTTTTAAAATTGTTGCTTCTGAGGCGAACTGGGGTGAAATTACAGTTCCTTCAGCAGCCTTCCATCTGTTGATGGCAAAATTCATATACTGACATTATTGCACGAGGATGCAGAGATCTGGTCTTTGGTTGCTTTTATTTATTTCAGTTGTCCTTTTGTTCCAGTTATCCTCTACCTGAGGATAGCTGGTGGTTCAATCAAGTGAGAGTCCTACCCAAAATGTCGGAATGAGGTGCTTTCGCAAGCTGCAGATGATCCTGTCTTGTCTACAATGAGCTCTAGGTGGTGGTGAAGACTTGCTTTTTGCAGTATGACTCGCACAATAACTCTGTGAGGCAGGTTAGGCTGCAAGGAAGTGACCAGCCCTAAAACTACCTAGTGTGTTTCATGGCACAGGAGGACTTGAACCCACATCTCAGTTTAATATTACTGCCCTTGCCTCACATTGCTGGTTCAATGGATTTTATATTATCCATGATTAATAATGAGCTGACTGAGTAGTTGTGACAGAACCCTTGTGGGCAGGGTCATGAATATGTAAATAAGTGACCAATCCACTGAATGTGGGCAGGGCTGGTACCTACATAAGGAGCAACTGGTAAAATGTCAAGAGAGAACCAGAGAGAGAGAGAACCTGTGAGAACCAGGGAGCGAAACAGCAAGCTAGTAGTTGGCAGCAGGGAAACAGTGTTTGAGACGTAGAAACTGGTTAGGACTTGTTTAAGGGTGATAGGGACTGAATGTATTTATCTGTAACAATTAATTAAAGCAAGCAACATTAAAGCAGACTTTTATTTATGTATCACCTTAACTCTCAATAAACTTTAATTGTTATTTGCAATGTTACCATCCTTGTCAGTCCTGTTTCATATCTCTAGGAAGTTAAGTAACTAATTGGTGGCACTGACAGCATTACCGAAAGAAGAAGAGTTTGTGGTTTCACCATGTGTACATGCATGCTGGGTAGTTAAATATCCGGGCATCCAGTAGTTTAGTGGTTTTGGTGTCAGGCTGTGGAGCCAGAGTTTGGGAGTTTGATTCCACACTGTGTCTACTCCAAGTAGTCCTGGGCTATGTGGCCTTGGGCAAGCTGCACAGGCCCAAGGTGGCCCCAGAAGATGGGAAAGGAAAACCACTTCTGAGCATTTTTTTTTTACCCAAAAAACCCTGAAATAAATAAATAATCATGTGCTGTCAAGGCACCATACATCAGAGTTGACTTGACAGCACACATTTATTTATTTATTTATTTATTTATTTATTTATTTATTTATTTATTTATTTATTTATTTATTTATTTATTTAGGATTTCCCCCCCTGTCTTTCTCCTTGGAAAAGGACCCAAGGTGGCTTACAGTAACGGGCCCCCCATTAATCCATTTAAAGAGAGATAATATACAGTCCAGTACAATTAAGACATGTTCAAGTATTGAGAACAGGAAATTGAGGGACATCTTACAGCATTAATAGACAACATTACATTAAAGCTACAAGAGAACACGAGCAGTTAAAAAGAGTAAAATTCCATGCAAATTTATGAGTGATGGGAACTAATATTGAAAACAATGTCAACGCAATCACATAAGGTTATAAGTGGTTATAAACAGAAAGTCTATGTGATCATATAGATTAATATTAAAGACACATAATAGGTAGTCCATCATTCAGGGGAAGCTTGCCTGAAGAGAAAGGTCTTTGCCTGCTTCCGAAAAGACATCAGAGACAGGGCAGACTGGGTCTCTAGTGGGAGCGAATTCCAGAGTCTGGGTGCCACAGCCGAGAAGGCCCTTTCCTGTGTTCCCATGAGATGTAACTGTGAGTGTGGTGGGATAGAGTGAAATGCCTCTCCTGACGACCTTAACACCCGAGTCAGTTCATACTGTGAGATTCGATCTCTGGGATAGCTAGGACACAGGTTGTACTGTGCTTTGTAGGTTATGACTATTGATTGGCAATATGGGATGTTATTTGGCTTGCTCCAAATAACAGGGTGAAACCCTGCTCTGCTCAGCAGATGGAGGGATCACAGACACTTAGCTATGTGAAGTACAGAAACCGTCTCTTACTACTTTTCCCAGCATGACGATAAACAACAGTTCAGATCAATTTGCTGTTAAAAACACAAGAATTGTATTTGTTTTTTTTTTAAAAAAACAAACAAACAATGAATACCCGGCAAGAAAGCCTCAAACAGAGAAAAAAATCTTTTTCATCATACATTCTTGAGATGAAATCTTCCCCCCCCCCCCCCCCCCAAAAAATGCCTACGGGGCAAGGGGGGGGGCAAATACAGGGAAGGGTGAGAAGCAGACTATCTCTTAGGGTGATGCACTTTGCTTGCATCAAAAAGAATACCTTGTTTGATTTTTAAGGAAGGAAAAAGAGACCCCCCAGGTTATTTTCTCTTTTTCTTTTTCTTTTTCAAAACAAGAATGTCTCTGCTCATCCTTGCGCAGATGGTTTCCACATTTTTGGCAACGCATGGCAGGGCAAAGGTGGCCTCAGAGTTTATCTACACAAAATGGTGGTCAGTCAAAGACAGCCCTTGCTTAGCTGTACCAGCCCAGCAGCCATATTCAGATGACAACTTGAACAGGAGAGTAACCCTTCCCTTAAAAGCGCTGCAGCTTATCTCTTTACTTCAGGCCTTGGCCAGCACTATGTGTAAACCAGGCCAGCATATCATCGGAGGGTGAGAAGACTCATACTAGAGTGATACTATATCTCTGCCCAGAAAATAGGAAGCCTCCCAGTCTTCTCTATGGATTTAGGGCTGGCTTGTTTTCAGCATCTTAAGACTTGCTACATTAGAGCAGGGCCCTGTTTCCAAAATGGCCCACCCAGCACCACTGCCGCCTTCTTTAGCAGGGGAGCACTGTGCCTTTAAATCCCCGGCAAACTGAGAAAAACAAGCGGTGATTTATATAAGCTGGGTAATCATGTGATTTGCAGGAAAGCTCCCTCCCGACCCCTCCCAGCCTCTCATCCCCACCGCTGGCCTCCCAACTGGCAGGCAGCCTGGCTTCTAGGAAAAGGCACCAGTGCTGGGGCCTGGTGGTGGGGGGAGAGCGAGAAATCTGGAGCCAGGGATGGAGGGGGTGCATTCATTCAGAAAGAAAGCAAAACAAACAGGAGCAAGGGGGGGAGGCGAATCAGGGAGAGAGGGGGTGGGGGTACTAAGGAGAGACCGGGGCCTCCCGGCTGGCTGGCTTTCCTTCCTGCAGTTCTCTCCATGGAAGGAGGGGAGCTCTAAAAATCCAGCTCTGTGCCGTTGAAATGCATGCCACTTTGGGAGGCCAGATCCTTCCGTGGTTTGGAAAATGGCCACCCTTGTGGTGGTTAGGGGGGTGGCACACCTAAAACCCCTAGGGGTTCATGGGTTCTCATAAAAACATCTCTTGTGTGGTACCTTAAGGACTAACCAGCTTTCTTAGGCCTTGTGTTGTGTGGACTAATGCTCCTGGCTTCAAAGGGTGGGCTGGCGTCCACAAAAACCCATGCCTAAGATCTTGATGCCACAAATGTTTTGTTTTGTTTTTGCTTGAGGGGACTAACAGGACCATCAAGGCTGCTGCAGCGGCTGAGGGTGTGGTCAGATGAGGAGGAGAAAGGATTGTATATTATCACATCAGAAAAAGACGGCTTTACTGGAGCTGCCACTCTTAAAGCAGCCAGGACGGCACTGGTTCACAGTCTCCTGTACCTTATGGGATGACTGGGAAATAGCTCACCCTGGACCATGTGGCACAAAATTTGAGCTGTCTCCCCATCTGATTGTTCCCTAAGAGGTGAACATTTTTTTGCTGTGGGGGTGCCCACGTGGTTAGGCCTGCCTCGGGATCCTTTTTGGCAACAGTGGTTCTCAGCTAATGGCCCAGCAGATATTCAGGAGGACTTCAAGTCCCAGGGTCATTCACAGCTGGTTATGCTGGCTGGAGCTTCTCAGTAGCCCACAGCATGGGGTTGAGTGCCATAGATCTACAAAAAAAATCAACCCACCCCCACACAGCTGCTGAAAATCACACATTTTAAACTCAGATGTAGGCTTGTTAGCTTGTGTGAGAGAGATTCTGTTGAGGGTACGGTACATGTCTGGTGCACACATGCCCTGTAACTCTATTTCCTCTGTCAAGGCTTTTTGTGGTCCTTATTAATCACAGGAAGATCAGATACATTCAGATGAAGGCTAGGAAGCAAGTGGGAGGATAGCTGTTGTCCTTAAAATATTCAAATTGTGTGTGTGTGTGTGTGTGTGTGTGTGTGTGTGTGTGTGTGTGTGTGT
>JAHTLZ010003468.1:15847193-15922582 GCA_023846285.1 Phrynocephalus versicolor | reverse complement strand
AAGATCCATGATGAAATCGAAGGAAATGTTGTTCCAGGGGATAGAAGCTGTGGGTAGAGGATGTAATAGGCCCGAGGGTTTGGCTACAACATCCTTGGCCCGACGACAAACATCGCAGGAGCCCACATATTGGGTGACGTCGGCGCAAACATGCGGCCACCAAAACTCCCATGTGAGGAGATGCAGGGTTTTGTATAGCCCAAAGTGTCCAGCAGACAAGGAGTCATGTGAGAGATGCACCTCCTGGGTACAAAGAGGGCCAGCAGAAACATACAGACTCCCTTGATGTAACAGTAGCCCTTGATGTGCAGAGAACTCCCCAAGGGTTCCGTTCTGGAGTTCCCTAGGTGTTGCTGAGTCCAGGGATCAAGGGCTTGGGAATTCCCGAATCTCCTCCGCCAGGCTAGGACATGGGTATTTCTATGCTCATATAATTTAGGATAATAAAAGTTGGCTAGACCCTGATTTTCTTCATTCTTGTTTCCGATAACTTCTCCAAGAGAGTAAAAAGCAACTATTTGCTGTAATGTTTCCTCTTGGTCTGGATACCTTTAGCTTTCTTGAACCCTTCTGTGCTTTTCAGGTATGATTACCGATTTATAATCAATGGAGGTGAAACCTAAACCTTCCCAGTATAAAAACGGGGGTGGGGTAATTAAAAGATCACTCTCTACCCCCACCCCCACCCATGACAAATTTTTCACATGTCTTGCAAGCAATGTGTGTCTTACTCTAACACCGTCAGGTGTGTCCTGCAAACATGTTTGAAATCCAGTAACTTTTGCAGTGACCCTGAGGATCTTAAACATTCACACACAGAGGAAGTTTGTGCAGCAACTTTTTCCAGTCAGGCACCTTCTGGATGTATCTGACAGCAATCCCCTTTGGTCTCAGCTTGCCATAGACATTTTCTAAGAATCACTCCCCAAGAGGTTCCCCACATTTTCATTTTTGAGAGCTAGTAAAAATAGCTTTATTTCCAAAACCAAATGAACAGCTTTACTCTGAATCAATAAGAGGTTATTCCCATAAACATCCATCTGAATGGCTATTCCAAGATGGACGTATTTCCAGATGAAGCTTTGGTCCTCCAATTGTTATGCTACATGCCATCAAGTCCTATCTGAAGAGTTTCAACATGTATATGATATTTAAAGGCCCGTTTAGGTTCCACAGCTGAGTGGGGATTTGAACCCAGTTTTCCTGAGTTGTAGTCTGTCTCTGTACCCATTACGACTCTGATTGATCCCTTAAACACTGATTGTCAGAGGGGTCCGATATTGCCCTCCTCCATTTGTAATTATTTTTGACCTGCTGCTCTTCTGTCTTTTCTCTTGCCATTTAAAATCTGTTGAGGGGGCAAATTAAATAGCAGCTGCATATGTTTCTTTAGCCTGTAGTATCTGGGAGCATTTGTGTTCAAAGGCAAAAAAATTTAAACTGTGTGGCTGTCCCCGTATCTGCATTTTTTGTTGATAAAATATGATCTCTTAAAATTGATAGATCCCTTTTAGGCTGGAAAAAACCCCCCCGCCCCACCATTTTATAGTTTGATCCAGATCACTTCCCTGATCTTACTAAAGTAAGAAGCCATATCTTTGGTTAACTAGGATTAGTTTATTTATGTTGAACAATTATGTGCTTCATTTTGTTGTAATGTGCCAGTACACATTGAGTGAGAGATCTAGATTTCACTGCTCCGCACAGACTGTGTGCTGACGCAGTAACACATTACAGATAACCTGATATTAGACGAAGGAATTTCTTAAGTGAAAGTTGTTTATTATTGTCAGTGCAGGAGCTTTCCCCACCTTTTAGTTTACAAATTACCTTGCGTTGTCTTGTGACTGGGTTTACAAGCACATGCCTGTGGGCAAATCAGATTTCTCGGAGCTGGTAGTCCAACTGAGTCATGTCTCTGGAACACTAACATGGTTTCAGTTCTAACGATGGGTAGTCTCTAAATCAGTGTTTCCCAAACTGGGTGCCGTGGCACTGTAGGGCACTAGAAAACCCACCCTGGGGCTTGTGTCAAGGGAGCCACAAGTCCAAGAAGTTTGGGAACCACTGCTGTAAATGGATAGGCTGGCGCTAAGAGAGAACACCTTTGGTGCTGGGAGGCGGGGATGATTTTGTGTTGGTTTCTTCCAACCCACTTAACAGTGGAGCTGCAGAGTATAGCCAGATTTCAATTTGTGAGCTGGAGAGAATAATGTCCTCTGGGAGTCCACCAGTCTGCAATTCCACAAGCCAAAGATGCCCCTTTTCCAAAGAAGCAAAACTGCTTTCCACAGCCGTCCATTTGGTAGGAAACAAAGAGGCTTATGCCTTAAATATTGAATATAATGTATAATTTGACCCTGATTCCTCTTCAGTGCTTGTGCATCTGGAAGAAAATAGCCAGAGTGCCTAAGGTAGACATGGGTGTTTCGTTTCGGAAGTGGTCCGGTTCCAGAATGAAGTGAGGGAGCCCAGCTGGAGTTCGGAACTGGACCAACTCTCCAGAATAAAATCAGCCAATCCCTTACCTTGCTCTGGGGTTCCACTAGGCTAAACTCCAATAAGGAAGAAGCCTCTGACATCATCTTTCCTTCTTACTGGCACTGGCCAATCAGACAGGGAGGCGGGATGATGAATTTCCCTGCACAGCTCCTGAGTAGTCAAAATCACTACTGGATCACCACTGTCAGGATCAGGATCAACTAGAAGCAATGGGGTGGCAATCTTTGATTATCCAGCCCTCCTTCCACCTGCCCCCATCCCAAGGGCCCCAAAGGTTTCCCAGGGGCTAAAGGGTCCCTCAGAACTTAAACGTGGGTTCGAGAGTCTTTCGGTTAATTTAAAGTAAGTACTGTATTGCCAGCTCCAGAAGATGATAATACCATCTATCTCTGTGCTAGAACTTTACCCAACAGAAATTTCCCAGTTTTTATTATTTAGTTAAATTTTAGTAATTACATATTTTTCCTTTTTTTTAAAAAAAATTAAAATTTGAATTTGAAACAAATAATAAGAAACATACATTAAGACAAAATTATACAATGTAAATAGAAAACAAACAATACAAAATTACATTTTTATCTAAGATAAAATTTAACAATTTATTCCTTCATCCAATTAGAATGTTTTTCTCTAATTCCAGTAAATTAAAGTTTTCAGAAACCAGGCATATATCAGCTTTTCTCTGCCCCACTAAAGTTGCAGTAAAGTGAATAGAAAGCCAATCATCAAAATTTGTTCTGATCAAGCTTTTTGTGACATCATGTTTAAAAGCCTTTTTGCTTTGCTTTGCTTTGCTTTGTTTCAACCATACACAATAGCTATTTGTGACTTCTTTGTTGCCTGCTATTTGGTGGTGATGGTGGTGGAGATGAATATTAGCTGCTATAGCTTTAGAATATGGACACAAGACTGGGTAGTGCAGCTACATCTCTGCACAAGTTTTGGCTAGGATGACGTTATCTTAGAATGGATAACACCGATTCTCTCTCATATTAGTCTGGCGCTTGGCCTAGTTTTGATCCTGGAACTTATATGGCTTTGATGAACAACTTTTGCTGGGAGATGCACAACGCTGAATGCCAGCTCTTCTGGGACTCTCAGCCCATTTCAGTGCCATCATCCACAATATCATCCCTCCACTGAATATTCTGCCCATTGGGTTCCATGCTGGGTCACGCTTGCACAGTTGTGGGGGGTGTCATCTCCCCTTCCAAACACCACAGCTCTCAGTCTGTTCTAAAGGGATTCCCCCAACTCTCTGGACCTAGCTCAAGGAGAACTATCACACTCTCTGTGGTACCCACAAAGGGATACCACCTATTTGCTGTGGGCTTACCTAGGAGGCCACAAGCTGCCCCCACTCCCACAGGCTGCTCCAAATAAAGGTGTCAGGAAAACAACGGCAGGAAGCAGCTTAGCTAATTAGTAAATTGATCAATTTTTTTTAAAAAGCCAGTTAAATTGGATTAATTAAACTGTTTTTCGCAGGCCGAATGGAAATTGGACCCATTGGAAACCCACTCACCATGAGCCAGAATTCCTGGACATAGCCTGTTGAGTTGACAGTATTTGTGCTAAGCAATGTGGCTGCCTTTCTTCCATTCCACCAGGGCTGCAGGGCCATGTGACCTTCTTTGGAACACACAGGGATACAAATCAAAAGGCAATCTCCACTTTCTTTAGGAAAACGAGTGAAAATTAGAAATATACAACCCGGATCATTAACCAACCCGGACTCTTTCCTCCCTTTTAGCAATTTAATCCTGACAATTCTATGGAAGACATTTTAATGTGTTGTTCTGTCTCCCCAGTGTTGTCTATGGATGATCGTGATGAGCCATTTCCTACTCTTCAAAAGCTGTCTTGAAACACGCAGCTTCATTATTCGTGTCATTATCTTATCATGTAAAATTACATCTATTCATAACCCTTAGCAAAGATGTCTTCAAATGCCACTGTGCATCACACCATTTTGGTAGCAGTGCTGCTTATTCAACACTGATTTGTGCTATTGTAGTGGTTCAATTGTGCAACTCATGTAGCTCAGTGGTTTAGGCCTCTGGCTACAGAGCTAGAGGTTGGGAATTCAATCTCCCACTGCGCCTCCTTGACGGGGGGGGGGGGGAGTCTTGGATTGAATGATCCATAGGGTCCCTTCCAGCATTGCAGTTCTAAGATAAGAACATAAGAACATAAGAGCAGCCTTGCTGGAACAGGCCACAGCCCATCCAGTCCAGCATTCTGTCTCTCACAGAGGCTCACCATTGGCTTCAGGGTATTTCCCAAGTCGATATCTTCACCATCTTCACCACCACGATGATGATGGAGGAACCAGTAGGTGCACCTAGAACCTCTAAAGGGTCACATAGTTTTTGAGTAAGGCACTTGGGTAGGTCCTGCCAGTTGGTGGCCGAATCCTGTTGATGATTCATATAGTGCATAAAAGAAATCACCTTAAGTCATGGTAGCCAAGTGCCACCTGATAAGCAAGCTACTGGTTGCAATCCTGGACATGTGTTTGATTGTGCGATTACAGACACGCTGAGGAACACAACCATGAACTTTTGAATAAGCAAATTGCTTCTTAAACCTAGAGCCTTATCTGACAACTTCTAAAAAGCGCTTGTAAATTCAGAAAAAAAAGTCTTCAAAAATCATGCTCCCATGAGCAGACGGCTTTAAAAAAAAACCAACCATGTCCCCTTAAGCGCATCCCAGCGGGTCTTTCAGCAACCACCTCTGGGGGGTCTGGGGACTCCGAAACGCCATTCTTTTGCTTCTTGTCCCCCATTGTACCTACTTCCCATTGTGTTTTTTTAAAAAATTGTGGTTTCAGAATATCGATATGTTGCCAACCCCACGTCATATGCCCTGGCCTGTATTTTACTGAAATTACTGAAAATTTCCCTATCACTGAAAATTTACTGAAAATTTCCCTAATAAACCCCATGATGTAAGAATAGTTATAGTTGCACACATTACCGCAGAGTTTGCAGTGACGCAAGGAAGGCGATATGTCGGCACAGAAACTTTAAATAATTTGTTTGCAACGTCACAGAAACTGGCGTTTTGATGAGCATCACGGTGATGGGGACAAAACTTAGGTGGAAAATACAGCATCATCTGTGAGGGCACAGAAACCCTCGTTCCAAATCACGTGATCATTGGCGGAGTGAATCCACCTTCTCTTAGGAGCCGGTTCTTCCAGCTGTTGGATAAGGCTCTTAGGCCGTTACTTCACGAGCTGCTCGCTTCGCGGCTAGCCTTTTTTTCTGTCCGAATCGATCGTTTTAGTCCGCACGCTCCTCCTTCTTGGCTGCGATGCCACCCCGACCACGCCCCCTTTACCGTGCTCCAACCGGGGCGAGTGGTGCCCCTGCCAGTTGCCGGGAATCTTTTCGCTTCGCATCTCGCTTCGCTCCCAACGTGGCGTGTGGTCTCGGTTTTTGGCTTTTATTTCAAGTTTTTTTAAAAAATATTCAAACAGGGTTATCGATGCATCGCTATATCGTTTCATCGCTTTGCGCTGTTACTTCCTTGCTCATGTAGCGGCAGCGGCGGCGGCGGCGGCGGGAGCAGGAGGAGCCGCTGCCGCCTCGCCCGGCCAGAGCAGGGCACCCGGGGCAGGCAGCGTGCAAGCGGCGGAGGGCGGGTGGCTGTGCCATGCGGGGCTCCCCCCGAGTAGCGGCGGCGGGGGGGGGGGGCTGCCAATGATGCCAGGAAACAGTTGAAATCAGTAGAGCCATTGCAACTGACAGTCCAGTATCGATGCATCAATACGCCGTCGGTAGGAATTTTTTTAAAGGATGGATGGGAAATAACGAACGTTGAAAAGTGGCATGCGAATGCGAAGGGAGCAGGTGAGGTTGTGCTCGAATCGGTCCTAAAACTGCAGCTCGTGAGTACTGAGAAACAGGGGCGGGAGCGAAGCGAGAACACGTGACTGGCACGTGACCGCCTCCGAATTCAAATCGAAGGCAATATCGCTGCGGAGCGCCGCACCTCGTGAAGTAAGGGCCTTAGATAGTTTTCATTGTAGAAGAGTAAATCTCCAAAAGGAACCTGGATGTTGTTAAGCAGCCCATCATGTAACAAATCCACCCATTTGCTGGAGTCTGTGCATCCATCTTACACAGGCTATCTTGGTCCCGATGGAAATTTATTCATAATCTCATTATACAGAAAATGCATATGTGCCCATATGAAACTGAGCATCATTGCTGGGCTTCCTTTTTACTATTCTGAGGTTAGGATCGACCCATGGATTCTCCTATGGGGTAGAAATGTTGCTTTCCATTTCTAGCTCATAGCAGCCAATTAACACTCCATGGGTAAAATCCTGTCAGCATGGTCCTGCTGGCAGAAACCAGACTGAGGCACTGGAAATAATTAATTTAAATTAATTTAAAGCTGTTTATCCCCCCTCCCCCGGGGGAGGCATTTTGACTTCCAAGCTTCCGAGATCTCCCTTTTGTCTGGGAAAGCCTCTGGGATCTCCGGAATGGGTAGGGGAAGCTCTTAATAGTCAAAAATCACCATCCAGCCACTACCAAGCAGCAGCGAACTAGGAGTGATGTTTGACTTGAAATGCCTCTTCCCTGTCTCAAGGCTGTCTATCTGTAATACTTGCCCAGGGGAAAAGCGAGCCCTAGGGAGCCTTAGAAACTGTAACAAGAGGAAAAGAAAGCTTTACATTCATCTTAATCAAATGATTTCCAATGCCCCAATCCAGTTTACACTGACCCAAAGTTACACAATATTATTTTGCCTTATATTTCCTAAAGAAAGCCTGGAAATAACTACTGTATCTTTAAGAAGTTGTTTTTGGTATAGTTATTTAGGAATCATTCTCTTATCAGTCCTAAGTGGCAAATGATGAGCTCTTTGGTTCTGCATTTTGTAACTTCTATAAACAATTCCAAGAGCAATAACAGATTTAGTGCCCAAAAGAAACCAAAAGGCATTTCCTTGTATTTTTCTGGGGGCTTTGGTAAGGAGGAAAGCTTGGAAATGCACAACACGACCAATTATTTGTGCTGTTAGGAGTGATACATGACAACTTTTTGTACAGTATACAGTAGGTAGGTAGGTAGGTAGGTAGGTAGATAGATAGATAGATAGATAGATAGAAAGATAGATAGATAGATAGATAGATATGGATGTGTGTCTGTGTGTGTGTGTGCATGTTTCCATATCAGAGGGGGAAAACTGCAGATGGGGAAGACCAAGGGTGATGACCTAGAATGAGACATACTACACAGCACATCAATTCTGGGCGTGTGGTGGATCTTTAATTTATCAGCAGAGCTCCTGCCAATGTCCTTCCTTGCTCCTGTTCTTTCCCCCCTTGGGAGCCATGCCTATTTCTCATCCTTCCTTCCATAAATCCAGCTTGCAGCAGTCAGCAGAAAGCACTGAAAATAAAAAGACAGTTGAAAACTATAAAGATGAAAACTATAAAGACTATAAATGCAACGCCATTTTGACCTATCCAGCCAAAGCCATCACAAGAAAGTCAGTCATCCACCCCAGAGTCACATGAACAACTGGCTAGGGTATGCCCATGGTAGCTGTGGGGATTGGGTGAGCTCCATCAATTCAAATGGGTCTTCTGTAGTTGAGACTTAGGCCGTTACTTCACATCCCATTCATCCCTCCTTGCTGTCTCACTTGGGACAGGTACAAAAAAATCTTACCTCACATCCATAGCGTGACAGCAGAACCTTGTCTCGACCACGCCTCCTGAACTGGGAACAGAGTGTGACAAATCATACCTGCCCCTAGGCTGGGAATTCTCTTGTCACGCTTTGATCCTGGTTCCTGTTCTGAGACAAGGGACATGAAGTAACGGCCTGTCATGCAACAACCAGTGTCCACCTAGTGGTCAGCGGCTGAAGTGGCATTCAACATTAGTTTCCCTATGCAAAACACCACACAGTGCAAATGTTTATTAAAGAAAGTACTGAAAATTCTGTAGCATTGATGTGTAAATCCTGGAAGACCAGTAAATTGAAATATCAAAAAAGTTTTATTTACGATTTTTAAAAAGGGTTAAGAAAGCAAGACAAATTCAGAGTTTGTTACAGAACAAGGACGTGAGGTAACAGTTGTCATGAGACAAGTAATCACACCTGTGAGGAAACGGAAAAAGGGACTGAAGAGGGACAATACCATGTGACTGCGAACAATGCTGTCACGGTACAAACATAATTGCGGAACAAGGTAGGACGCGAAGTAATGGCCTTAATAGCTAAGCAAGAGGATTTCAACCAGTGAACCATAAGGGTAAGGAAGACTCAGGGTAGCTAGCTAGCTAAAAGCAAAGGAAGCCAACTCTAGAATGCGGCCCATCTATCATGTGATGGAGCACTCACTCTTTATCCTGCCTGGATGCCACATGGCTGCTTATTGGGTGGTGGGTGATCAGTCTGTGCCCTCCCTTTGGACTCAGTGATTGGAGTTTCTTTCCAGCCAAGTGTTGGGTTTCACTGACGCTTCAGCTGTCAGTTTTGTTCTCTTGTGGCACTTCCTTCTTTTGCTCCACAGCTAGCCCCAAGTGCCGCCCCCCTGTTGGTATTTCGATCCACCACCACATCAGAGAAAAGGTTAGTGATCTGTAGGGGTGCACAGACTGACTAAACAGGGACTGGAAGCTCCTTGAATCGCCCTGTAGTTGATGTAGAAATACACAAGTATCCCTGCCTGATTTAGACTCTCTTCTCTGAAGCTAGCACATATCTCTCATTATTAGTATGCAAGATTACTGTGTAAGAACCAGTGTGGTATAGTAGGCAGAGTGATGGGCTAGGACTCAGGACACTTGGGTTCAAATCTGCACTCAACCACGGAATTTCACTGGGAGGTTGTTATTATTCCACTCCTCACATACAGTGGTACCTTGGATAACGACTTTAATTCATTTTCTGAGGTTAGACGTTATCCAAAGAAATCGTTATCCGAAACATGGTTTCCCATTGAACTGAATGGGAAACCATTTTAATCCGTTCTGGAGGTCCGGAAAAAAGGCAAAAAAAGCCTTTTTAAAGAGGTCATCTCTTGAAGATATCTGGGAAAATGTTACAAGTGTGGAGAACACATTGATTCCAGATGATATTAGTCTGTGGCTTGTGTTGTCCTTAGCTAGCATACAAAGCAAAGCAAAGTGTTCTGCTTGTATACCGCCCCATACCACTTCAAGTAGTCTCTATGCGGTTTACAGTTCAGTTATGCAGGCTACAAATTGTGCGCCCGCCTGCCTCCCCCCAGCAAGCTGGGTACTCTTTTTACTGACCTCGAAGGGATGGAAGGCTGAGTCAATCACATTGGTTTATGCTATAATAGGTTATCTAGTCTTTAGATAGTTGACCATGCATACCTTGAATCCACCTCATCAACGTTCTTTATGCTATATTGTTTATGTAGTACTGTATTTGGGTAATTAATGGAATTAATTACCCAAATACAGTGTTTGGTAGAGGTATAGTATAGGGTTTAGTATAGGAGGCAGGCTGCCTTTAAGAACCTTAAGAATATTGTATCTTGAGCATTATAGTCCTAATCACGTGTTCACTTCTTTAGTCACTAAGCCAAGGGTGAGGTCTCTGGCTAGTGACAAAAAGGGTCCTTTGTCTTTTTCGAAGAGAAACATGGCACGGTGCACACTGAGCAGATGTGTCCTCCACCATAGCACAGGAGGATCACCTCCTCTTTTACAAAATTGAGTCCAAGGTTTCACCATTCCTGAAGCATCCCTCTGCATACTGTAAGTTGGAATCCCAGAAATAAAGCAATCTTGCTTCAACAGGGGCCCCGGTCCCATGTCTCTTTAAAAGCAGTTTAAATTACCAGATAAACTGTGTCTAAAACTGCTGTCCCCACGGCCACCGGGCTTTTTGAAAAAAAAAACCGGTAATGCCCATTGGAGCAAGGTATCTGTGACTCACCGAAGAGGTAGGGAAATTTTTGCTTCGCTTTGAAAATCCAGCTTTTAAGGAGGCAGGCACTGTGGGACTACGCAGATAATCCAGGTTTCTTTTTCTTTCTTTTTTCATAGCACCGACCGGCTGTTCCTGAGGCCGATGGACTATGTTTTTTTAAATTGCTTTTCACCTTCAGAGGAAGCTCTATCCGGTCCTACAAGTTTTCATTTCCCTCAGCCAAGTGGTCCACTTTTTTCAAGTGCTATCACCACCTGCTGGCCAAGGAGGCTGAACTGCACTTAAAAAAACAGCTTTTGACGTGTGAACTCCTGTCCCACTTAATCACGTGATGGGACGAAGAGGAAAAGCCAGACCTTCAGAAGATCAGGATTGAAACCCAGGTGTGACCACGGCCCCTGTCAGTCTCTGATGTAAACTGGAATCTGATTGGGCAGTATGGAACCCACAAAGCAGAGCAAGCCTGCTACCTAGGATTGAACTCCAGGTCGTGAGCACAGTTTTACCTGCAGTACAGGCACTTAACCACTGTACCACGAGGCTCCACAGCAGCCAGTGGCAATTAATGAGAGGAACTGTGGTCCAATAACAGTTGGCGAATCACATATTCCCTGTCTTTAATGTTGTGGCTTAATTGTTCCTCTGAGGAAGAATTAACAATTCCTCTGTGGAACAGTTGTCTGGACAGAAATAGGACTGTACTAATTAGCTAGGATTAGAAGCTGGTTGTCCATGGGTGGTTGAAGTACCAGCCATGCCTACAGTCACCCAGGGGCTTCTTAATTACTAGAAGGCACATTTATAGGAATCACTCTCATTTGGCTCCAAATGTTTCCTGTGAAAGCAGTTCCCAATTATGTAGTTGTAGAAGGGGTAGCCATGTTAGTCTGTGCCAGCAAAATACCCAAACATGGTGGTACCTTAAAGACCTACATATATATTTTTTAATCTGAGCTTTCATGGACTTGTTCATGGAAGCTAACATTATATAAAAGTTAGTCTTTAAGATGCCACCACCACCTTCTTGTCTTTTTTACTTTTTTAAAATTCTGTTTTCACTTGTAATTCCCAATTTGTGTTTCTACCAAGGTTGCCTGTCATTCTAGCCTACTTTTCTTTGCTAGTAAATTGGTATACATTTACCTGGAGATTAAAGCATATACTGTACCCCTATATACTTGAATATAAGTTGACCCAAGTATAAGTCAAGGCCCCTAATTTTGCCTTTACAAAGTGGGGAAATTGATTGACTCGAGTATAACCCGAGTCAATATTGCCCACCGCTGCCTTCCCCAAGCTGGTGCTGGCAGCGGCTGCTGTTGCTGCTGCTGCCGCTGCCACATCAATTCCTCTTCCCTTCCTCCTCCTCCTCCTCCTCCTCCTCTTGTTCTTCCTATGGGGGAGGGGAGAGAAGCAGCCTTTTTTTAAACTTTTTTTTCTCTCCCAAAGCAAGTGCCAGTGTCCGCCATTGGCGCTTGCTTCAGGAGAGAAAAAAAATTTTTTTTAACCCACCGCTTTACCCTCTACGTGCCTGATGGGAGGGGGAGAAGCGGCGGGTTTTAAAAACTTTTTTCTCTCCCGAACCAAGCGCTGATGGTGGACATTGGTGCTTGCTTCGGGAGAGAGAGAAAAGTTTTTAAAAACCACCACTTCTCCTTCACCCAAATATAAGTTGAGGGCCTTTTTTTCAGCCCAAAATAAGGGCTGAAAAACTCGACCTATATTTGAGTACAGTGGACCCTCATATAACAAACAGTTTGTATAACATAAAATCTGTACAACATAAAAAACTCTGGAGATAGGGGAAATTTGCATAACAGAATTGCCTATGGGGCAAATCCGTACAACATAAAAATGTTCACGATTAGGGATTTCTCTGTTTTCAATGCATTCCTATGGGTAATTTGTACAAAGGAAAATTTGTTTAACATAATTTCATTTGGAACAAATTAATTCCTTTATACAAGGTACCACTGTATATATGGAAGCTAAGTAGGAAAAGACCTAGCTTGAGTGAAGAGGAGCGTTCTGTGGTGCATGACTTCAGGGGGATGCATTATGCAAACTTAGTTTCTAACATAAACAGGCTTAAAAATCTTTATATTTCCACGTCGTCACAGCCATCTCCTTCTTTTACACCAAACCCCTTCACCTGGCATCCGTTTCTACGCCCCCCCAAAAAAGGAACAGTCTGTTTGACAGCGGGGGGGGGGAGCTAGTTCCAGTTTTCCACCAATGTCTCAAGCTGCCCCTCCCCCTCCAACAGGGCAACCTGTGGCAATTCTCGAGCTCAGCTGAGGTTGCACAACCATTAATCCTTCATGGCCAAGAGGCCCTCAAGAGGAGCCATTCCCTTGGAGAATGCTTGTGTTTCGTACAGCGCCCCTCCTCTTCTTCCCTCCCGTTCCCTGATTTTCAAAGTAAAAATCCACCCATTCCAAGAAAACTGTTCATTACTGATATCTGATGCCTGCTTTTTAAAAAAGATACGGCCCTTGAACTTTGCATGCTCCTTTCTTGAGACAGGAAATCCAGTCATTTCTGCTGAATCCTTAAAAAGATGGGCTCTAAATATAGATCTTATCTACCACAAACTTTTATGTTCTTTTTAACCTGATTTTAACATAATTCTTCCAGGCAAAGGTAATAAAGCTTGGGTATTTAGTAAGTGCTCCTGCCTATTGCCAAGGCCGACATGTACTTTGCTTAGATCCCCTGCCTGGGCAGCATCTCATTATGCTCAGTCTCTGAGATCAGCCCCAGCCAGCCGGAGGTCGTGGATGTAAGGAAACACATGGCAATTAAGCCAGCTGAGTGCAACCGTCTAGTAAAGTGAGCTTATGGCTAGGAATTAGGTGTAATGACACAGGAGGCTCATGGCAAAATTAAAAGTGGGGGAGGGATTAAATGTATTGTTCCAAGAAATCCAGTTGGGATAAAAAGGGATCAACACTAGATTTCAGTGTGGAAGCCTTCAAGCTGACTTTGGTGTGTGCTGCTGTGCTGTAGGCCAACATGGAGAGACCTTTTTTGACCAGTTCTCCCTTCCAGCAAATAATGAACAGAGTTGTTTTGTTTGTTTGTTTGTTTTAAAAAAACCTATTTATGTGAAGAAAGGGGCCATAATCTAGGAGGGAGTAGCCTAACAGCAAAAACCTGTTAGTGGTAATTTAGAGAAAAATAAAAAAGATGCTTAGATGCCCATTCTGAGCTGTCTGTCTGCCTCTAACAATTAGTCTCCCTCCCCCTCATCACTCAAAATACAATATTCTGACACCCCTTTTCAGCATTGCTTGTATGGACCCATAGTCTTCTTCTCCTTTAGCGAGACACGTGTGAACAGTGTCAGGGAAACAGGCTTGTAAGGAGGCCCCCAGTCACGTTCTCCACCTCAGGAAGCTCTTTCTCTTGGAAGATGCCAGGTTCCATCAGTGGGTTTGTCTTCTCAATCTGCGAGAGTTTGTCCATCACTTTTGTTATCTTCCCTGATTTGTGTGGACACGTATAAAATCATAGAATTGTCAAGTTGGAAGGGGCCTATGTGGCCATCAAGTCCAGCCTCCTGTTCCATGCAGGAAGACACATCCAAGGAGATCTGCCAGGAGGTTGTCCACATTTCTCTTGAATGCCTCCAGGGTTGGAGCACTTGCCACCCCCGAGGTCATTGCTTCCATTGCTGTACTGCTCTCTTGGTCGAGGCACGAGCAGACCACCTTGTACCAGCATAACCAAATAATTTATTTGCACATGTAGGCAGCTCACGAGCCTCGACTTCAGGAGTTGACATGGCCACCATGTCATGCTTCTGGCTTGCCCAACTAACTCCTTCATGTCTGCGGAAGAGCAGATTCCCACCTGTAGACTTGCAGTTAATGGCCTAGTCTGCACCTCTGGGTGCCACTTGGGACTCTCTGTGGCCTGAAGCCATAGCTTTAGATGTACGGTACTTGGTGAATTTAAGTACCTGGCTCCTCCTATGAGCGCATGACAGTCTGGCTGGCTCATGGAACTGTATTTTCAATCCTGGATTCCAGAGAGTGTTCAGGTGATTCAGCTTTCCTAGAGTGACTAGGCTCTGTGTAGGCTATTCTGCTGCAAGAGTTTGCTTCTGTTCTGCCGAGCTGACATGCTTTCACGGTGCAGCCACTGCTGAAAGGAAAAGGTCTCACCCAACAAAGGCATGGTCTTGGTTGCCCTGGAAAGGGTCACTTTCATAGGAGTATAGAAGCCCTGCGGCTGGGCAGAAAAAGTCCAGCTTAGGCACAAAGCTGAGTTGGCCTGAAGTCACTGCCTTCCCCTTCGCTCATATGTGAACTGACCTTACTGAACAAGATCTGCTTCAGGGATACTTTGGAATATTTTAAAGGTCTTGCCCCCCTTAGGGGCCCTTCTGCTTAATGCTGATTGAATCACTGCCGTTTAATTTCTGGCCTGCTCTTAGTAAATGTTACTCTGTTTTTGACAAACAGCTCCTAGTGGTTGATTTTCCAAATCTCCCCCCCCTCCACCCCAGCTGGACCACCTTATTGATACAACTGTTTTTTTTTGGCACGGTTAGTAATTTCAGGACCACCCACTTGTCGGACTGGCATCTGGGAGGCTCACCTATAAATTATCTACCTTTTTGGTTCTTCCTTAGGAGTGCAATTTTGATCCAAGAGGATTTATCTTTTCTTGAAGCAGCTTTCAATAAGCTTCTTGGCTGAAATAATTTCATGCCTCTCTGAATAGGGATTTCCCTTTGTTTTTGACCCCAGAAATAAAAAATGAAAAACTTCTAGAAACTCCAGCACATTTTTCATTATTGAGCTCTCTTCCTGTAGAATGAAGCTGATCTCAGGATTCTGGAACATTTGTAATAGAATATTGTATTGTCCATGTAATCATGTATATTTATTAAGTATACTACACAGCAACACAACACAACACAACACAACACAACACAACACAACACAACACAACACAACACACACACACCATGGTAAAGCAGTCCTCAAATACCTGTCATACCTTGAAATCTCTATTAAGGCCACTGTGAGGGTTAGATGTTCCGAGCATTTAGGTAACTTCTTTTTGTCAAATCTGTAAGTGGGGCTGCAACTTCTGCAATGTTTTTTTATGAATTATCTATAATATCCTGCCAACCCTAAGAATTGCTGTACCTCTTTTTTAATTCTTGGCCGTACCCAATTGGATATTTTGTCAACTATATATTTTAAAGGGTAGATTTTCCCTTGTCCTACTTTGAATCCTAGGAATTTTACTTCTTTCTGAGCTATCTTACATCTTACTGTGGTATTTTTCTCTGTGTAAGAATCTAATTTTTTTGACTAAAATTGTTAGACTGAAAATTGGGGGTTGTCTTATACATGGAAATAAGCAGAGGAGAGAGCCGTGTGGTTGCAAAACGGTAATTTGGGGTTGGAAAAGTAGGCATTGTCTTACACACGGGGGCGTCTTATAGATGGGGAAATGTGGTAAATATTTGCTTCCGTTTTATGATATTTTAAAAAAAGAGACTGTGTGAGGGTGTCATTTGAGCTTGCCCTAATAGTAAGGGTGCCCTTCGTAGGAGTTGTTTGTGGGCTTATCCTCTTATCCTGCTTGGGGGTGTGAGGGTGGCATATTTTACTTAGTGTCTCCAGGGCCTGAAACTGATTTTTAGTAACAAATACGGTACATGATACAAGGAGGTAGTACAGAGGCCACAACGCCTGCCTCCCTGTACGTTGTATACTGTATAAGGGCAGTGATGACAAACCTTTTAGAAACCAAGTGTCCAAACTGCAATTCAAAATCCACTAATTTTTTGCAGAGTGCCAGTACAGTAATTTAACCTGAATACTGGTGGCTGTGAAGGGATGATGTCAGTTGCCCACAGAAAGGGCTCTGAGTGCCACCTTTGGCACCCGTGCCATAGATTCGCCAACACTGGTACAGGGTATACATGGAGAAGTGAAACATCAGATACCAATCCCACAATTGTGGGGTCAAGAATTAGAATTTCTTCACTAGTTCACATATCTTTTTTAGTGTTCAAAGGGGTAGAAGTGGAAGCAGAAGACATTGAATTTTCTTCTTCGTGTTATTTGTGTCACAAGGATTAATGTGGCAGCTAATTGGAAAAGCAGCAGAAGTATATTTATTACAGTCTTATGAGATTATGGCAGCCACTAAAATGATGATCTCGATTAACTGCATTAGAGCTGGAGAGTGATGCCGGTTAATAATGTCCACTGGGGGGGGGAGACTCTGTTCTTCAATAGAATGAAAAATATCATGATAATGCCTATTCCTTTATATCAGAAAGGGAAACCTCACAGCCTGTGACTCTGGAGAAGTCTTGGGGGGTGGGGAGAAGGGTTATGCACTGCTGTAGAACTCTCCTTGTAAATAATGTCCCCACTGCATCCCACCCTAAACTCTTTTAAACATCTACAAAAGTGGAAGGCAGCTTCTGGCTACTGGTCTTTGTTCCTCTTTAATTTGGAAAAATGGTAGGCGCCTGAGGCATGAAATGGGACCCAGGAGGATGCCCAGAGCTTTTCCACCCCATTATGCATTGTCCTCCATTTCAGTTAGCTTGTGCTAATTTTTACTGTGTCTTGTTGGGCACCCAGAAAGAGTTAAAGCCCTGTGGTGCAGTGGTCAAACAGCTGTACTACAGCTATAACTGTGCCCATGACCCTGGGGTTCAATCCCAGGTAGCCGGCTCATGGCTGACTCAGCTCGCTTGGGCGGGGGAGGGGGCAATGTGTAGCCTGCATAAATAAACTGCAAACCGCCCAGAGATTGCTTCCAGCACTATGGGGTGGTATATAAGCAGAACACTTTGGTCTGAAAAGGAGGGATTTTCTTTTTAAAAAATCTATCAATAACCCCCTTTACATGAGATCAGATCTTCTTCACACTGTTCTGGGTGGGTTGGGTTGTTGTCCCATGATCTGTAAAGAGCAACTACCAGAGAAGTAAAGCAGGAAGTAGAAGGGAGGTTCCTAGGCCACAAGAATGGAAATAAACTTACCAAGGAAGGAAAGAGCATTATTAGAGGATGGTGTGATTCAGGGCTTTTTTACCTGGGTGCTTTTGGAGTGGATCAATGTGGACACATGGGGTCAGTTAGAGCTCCACTATGCCATTAGGTGTGATCCTCACATCCAAATGGCATTTCGTCCCTCAAGCAACCTTATGTGGTCCAGTTCCTACTGGTATGCATTCCCGGTATTATAAAGTGGAATAATAAGTGAGCCAGTTATTTAACTTTTGATAAGGGATGCAGCACACTAGTGGTGCTCTATTATAATCTGATTTCCCCCATTTCTCCTGCCTGTCTGCTGAGGAGCAGAGGGAGTGTTCAGTTTACCAGTACAGTGGCACCTCATAAGACAAATGCCTTGCAAGACAAAAAACTCAGAGGAAAAAAAATTTCCAGGAATAGGCATCTTTGCATGACAAAAAATTCCCTATGGGATGCTTTGCAAGACAAAAAAAGTTCCACATGTACCTAGGGAAAAAACCCCAGTTATTTTTTTGTCTTTATTCTAGCCTCCAGAATGGATTACTCCATTCCCAATGCATTCCTATGGGAAACAGCATTTCATAAAACAAAATTTTCGTAAAATGAAGTGACCCAAAGACTCCGGAAAGGATTAATCCATTTTCAAGGCATTCCTATGGAAACTGCATTTTGTAAGACAGAATTTTCTTAAAACAATTTGACCCATAGAACCAATTAAATTTGTTTCTAAGCGATACTACTGTATCTTGAAGTGGCTTGGTTTTTAACTGGAAGGAGGCTTGAAGATGTGCGGTACTTTTAATCTGTTCCCAGCAATCATACATGTTGGAAATGAACCAAACCAGAGCAACCTTACATGCACCAAAAAAGAGTAGAAGCCCTGAAAAGGGCTCAGAAAAGTGCAGGTAGGAAAATTATGTAGATGATTTGTTTTGATCCACTGATTACATCATGTAAGCCAAAGGCGATATTATTATTATTATTATTATTATTATTATTATTATTATTATTATTAATTTCCTTGAGATAGTTTGGACCCAAGCCATTCAGGGCTAATATGTACACATATTAGACAAAGAAGATCGGTGGTTTGAGAGAGAAGTAAGGGAAGCCATTCATGTGAGCATCGAAACCCCCTCCCTCAACAGAGATGGCGGCCTCAGGCATAGTCTATCTGCTACTTATCAGGGTGTGCTTTCCAAAGTACCCAGACAAATCAAAAAGCCTTCACCACCAAGGCCATAGCTAAGACCCATTCTTGATAGGTTTCAGCACCTTAGGCCATTGTTCACCTTAAGGCTATGGATACTATTGTCTCCCTAATGAGCCTATTCAGGCCATTGTTCATTTTATAAGCCTAATTCAGACCAGGGTGACAAGAGGTCAAAGCTGACTGACTATAAGATGGAAGACTCACACTAGCTGTATTTAGACTGATTCAGCTGTTTGGATGAGCAGCGAAATTTTTCTATCTCTCAAAAAGAAGTCCAGTAGCAATGACTCATCTTCCAGATAAACTCACCTGGATGACTGAGAATCTTCATGGAAAGGTGGTCCAAATGCTCCTCAAACAGTCCTGGGCTGATTCAACAACCCCGTTTTCCCTTCCTTAGCAAACCATTCTCCTTCAGAAGGATTTTTCAATGGAAGTGAATCTAAATTAGCTTTCGCGGTTCTCAGCTACTGATGAAAATAATGTGAAACACTCTCTCATGTCATGAGGCCTATTGTGAACTTAAGAGCATAGCACTAAATGGACACTAAGTGGAGGGAGGTAAAGAGTGGGGTCCCCCAAGGTTCTGTACTGGGATCCGTGTTTTTCAACCTCTTCATAAATGATCTAGGAGTAAAAAGTGAGGTAGCCAAATTTGCTGATGACACTACATTATACAGGGTAGTAAAAACTGAGAGAGTGTGTGAGGAGCTCCAGAGGGATCTCTTGACACAGGGAGAGTGGGCAAACCAGTGGCAAATGAGCTCCAACATTAGCAAGTGCAGAGTGATGCACATTGGTGCAAAAAAACCCAATTACATTTATAAACTGATGGGGCCTGAACTCTCTGCAGCAAACCAGGAAAGGGACCTTGGTGTCCTGATAGACAGCTCAATGAATGTGTCAACCCAGTGTTTTTCCACCGCAGTGAAAAAAGCAAAACTCAATGCTAGGGGTAGGAATCATTAGGAAGGGTATAGAAAATAAGTCAGCAAGTGTCATTTTGCCTCCTTATAAATCTATGGTGAGGCGCCAATGGGAGTATTGTGTACAGTTCTTTTCACCATACCTCCAGAAGGATATTATGGAAATGGAAAAAGTGCAGAGGAGGGCAACCAGAATGATTAGGGGACTGGAACACCTTCCTTACCATCTGAGGCTGCAACTGTTTTCCCTATCGCACAACACTAAAACTAGGGGGAACTCCATGAAACTTTTGGGTGCTAGATCTCAAATAACAGAAAGTACTTTTTTCACCCCATTGGATCACTGGTCTCTGGAACTCCCTGCCAGAAGAAGTGGTGACAGCTGTCAGCCTTGACAGCTTCAAGTTCATGGAGAACAAGGGTATCAATGGCTATCATTATGGATGCCTAAGGACAACCTCCGGGTTGGAGAGATAGGCAGGATATCTCTCAATGCCATTTGCAGGGAATTGTAAGCAGTTGAAGACATCTACTTGGGAATACCCTGAAGCAAATGGTGAACCGCTGTGTGAGACAGAATGCTGGCGTGGATGGGCTGTGGCCTGTTCCAGCAAGGCTGTTCTTATGTTCTTATGTTAGTCAGACACATGATGGAGAACGAGATCCTGTGGGACCCTGCCACGAAAGAGATCAAACCATGATCCAGAAAGATCCTGATTTTAAAAAATTCCCCCTTTCATTACTCAGGAAAGAAATCCAGCTTAGAGCCTGTTCCTACTAGTAAAGAGTGTTGCAGATGGAGAAGAGATCGGGGACGGGGCCAGCTCAGCTTCTCTTCCTGGCTATGTATGCAGGCCTGGTAGGTGGCACAGCAGCAGGAACAAGTAGGGGGACCAGAGGGGCATGAGAGGCAGAGGGAGATAGCAGAGTTTCTCCTTTCCTTCCTTATACATTTAAAGGAGAGGGGAAGGGTATCTCCTTCCCAGCAATGTATTCGTGTTGTTTTTGCGGCTGATGCTGCTATAAGTGATATAATAATATGCCTTTTTTTAAAGGGTGCAAGCGCAGACATCAAATGGCCACATTGCCCCAAAACTCAATGCATTCTCAACATAAAATAAATTGACAGGAACATTCACATGTGCCGAAACAAGAAGGATTGAAGTGATACATGATTGGTACATTTTAAAGCCAACATGGAAAAAGCCCAATTGGCTTATGAAATGAATCAATGTTACCTGTGCATCGTGTGAACAAAAGTTTAAAGTTTATAAAATGATTTAAATTAAATGATTATAAAGTTTATAAAATGATTTACCATAAATTACAATAGAATCAATATAGTGGCTTCTTTGGGCATGTGTGCTCAAGCCCTAACACAACTACCGCTTCTAATACTACAGCCCATAAAAGGCACAGTATTTTGTTTGCCATTTCTATGTATGAACCTGACATTGTATATTATCTTATTGCACATGCCAAAGGTACAGAAATATGCTGACTTTTGGAGGAGACATAGAACATCATGCTCATTAAAAGTGTTGTAACGCTGAAATTAGATTGCTTTGGTTAAATGTGTGGGGAGGGGGGAAATTTTGGCACTCTTTTACAATGTTTAAAAGAAATTATTAATAGTATCCTTAACAGCATATTATTGGTAACAGTATTGTTAAAAATGGGTGCAAGGCAAACCACTCACAGCCTACATCTTAATTTCACACGGCTGTCGACTACTGTAATTTCATACTTTGGGGAGGTGCTGTGGGAGGAGAGCTGGAATGTGGCAGGGTCTGGAAACTTATTTTTTAAAAATGCAGCAGCCATAGCTCCAAGGCCTCCAAACAGTTACCAGTAACACTATATTTACAATTTTGAACTAACCATTTAATACAGAACTCTTGCCCCAGCTCCCATTTGAATGGATGGCTGCTGGAGGTGGAGGAGGGAAGCAAGTGGTCCCGCTGTGACCGGACCATCGTGCAAAAAAGAGGGAATGAGTAGCGTACACTGGCTGGTGCGTGGAGGTGCTGGCCAAGGGAGGGGAGAGGAAGGAATGGGTGGCACCTAGGGTGCTATGCAGACAAACCAGCACGAACCTCCAAAACAGTTTTTTTCCTATTTCTAAAATGAATGTACCTATGTGTATCCATTTAAACTGCCAACGTGCAGTACAAAAAAAAAAGCTATCTGGTGTGCAACCCTGGTCTACCTCTTTCCTGGCAGCTTGCTGGACAAGGCAAAAGAGTGAGGAGGGAGAAAGAGCATGAGATTCCTTTTGTTGAAAAAACGTATTTTTCATTTATAGTGCCAAGCCCCCTGTTAACACTATAGATGCAATATTGTTTCTCAAAAGTAACTAGGATTGATATTTTTTGTTACTTTAAAAAAACCAAATAAAATCCTACAAGCCACTAGTTCCTGCACCCTCTACCATGTTGTCATCTCATCAACCATGAGATACAGCTTGAACAAAGTGATATTCCACCTCACTTTTTAGGCCACTACCGCACTTCCTTGAGCAGCCGCTTTTTATTTTGCATCGCCTTATCTCCTCCCACGGTCACGTGGTCACTACAGCAGTTCGGCAGTCTGTGCTTCAGCAGTTGCTTACCAATCGGCTTCCCCGTTCGCACTTGGCTGAAACTACGACAGGGAAACGACAGAAACAGGGGGGAAACCGAAAAAAGGTGGCGTCGTATGTCTGCAAATACAACCAAATCGCTTTAAAAGGGGGTGCAGGAACCGATTAAAAAAACCACCACCACCCCAGTGGTCGTAGCAAGAAAAACCGACACAGTGGTCAAAAATGGGTGTGGCCAAGGGGGCGCTTCAGAAAAAGCTATTTGAAAAGCGGACAGTGATTTTTAAGGCGATTTGTTTTTAAGGAAAAGGTGTTTCAAATCTAAAGTGTGGTACTATGCATGAGCCCTACTGCACTTAGGTTTTGAATCGCCTTTTGCTTAAAGTCAAATCACCTTAAAAATCACCTACTGCATTTCCAATTGCTTTTTTCTGTGGAGCCCCCTTGGCCACACCCCTTTTCAGCCGCTGTGCCAGTTTTTCTTGCGACGGCCACCAGGGGTGGTGTTTTTTTAAACCAATTTCTAGACCGCTTTTTGAAGTGATTTGGCTGAAACTGCGGACACCATGCACCGTTCCCCCCCCCCCGGGTTTCCCCCTCTGTATGCCTTATCCTGCCGTCGGAAAAGCAGAAAATTAGCTACATTACTTAGAATGGAAGGGCATCGGCATGACGTTACCCTAATTTTTTTTTCCAAAATAGAAGCAGATGATGGGAAAATGACGGACAAAATCAGAACACAAAGTGGTTTAGCAAAGTGCGGATGGGGAAACCGGTTCATGAGAACACGCCAAGTGCGGAATGCTGAATTGTTTCAGCGACCACGTGACTGAGGGAGGGCAGAAGGCAATTCAAAACAAAAAGCAGTTGCTGTTTGAAACTTCAAAACTAACTGTTTTAAAGTTGCAATTACTCTGCAAAAGAAATGACACTGTCCTGCCTTTAATTACAACGACAACGTAACATATACCTTTCTTACTGGAAAAAATAATGAGTCTGTCGTTATTTGTTTTTGAAAATTACCTCCAAGCTCTGGAAGAAACAGATACAGCAGTGGTAGAAAAGGAAAGAGAGAGAAAGGGGTTTTATATAGGAAAAGGAAAAGAAGAACAGAGAAACTGAGGCTCACCGACTTCTCACTCCAACCTGTTCATTGCTAACATGGTCCTTAGGCCAAGAAGACAATTGTCAACAGAAAACAAAAGAGTCCACTGTCTCCCTTTGGCTCACTTGCATGGGATCAGGGCCTGAAAACCACAGTGAGTAACATCTACAGAAGGCCCGCTCAGTCAATGGAAAGTACAGGGGAGCTGACTCACTGAATCCCCTGGGTCTACTCAAGATGTTACTTACTGCTGGGATTTTAGCCGCTGAATTGAGATCATGTTGATAGATTTATTGAGGCACTCAAGTGTTTTTTATATACACTCTAGAACACACACTCTTTCAATTTTGTTTATTGACCCTTGTTACCCGGGAAATCTGCAGTGAATCAATTTGCACCTCTTAACTGTTCTGAGACAGACAAGACTTGCCAAAAAAAAAAGGTGGGTGGCATTTCCATATTTGTATTGCTGAAACATTTTCTTGTTGAAGGAGGAAGGTTTTTTTCTTCTTTGACAAGGATTATCTTCTAGGCCTCGTGGAGTCACTCGCAGCAGGAATATTATGAGCCCAAAACAGATTGGAACAGCAGGATGAAACACAAGGGACTGCAGGTTTTTTTTAAAAAAAAACCTGTTTCACATTGCAAGTTGATGGCTGGGAGCTGGTAAAATATATGGCACTGAGACCAACCCAACAGCAACATCTAGTACAATAGGGACACTCCTTCACATGAGTAAACACAGTGTCCTCATTTGCAAGTTTGTAAACCTGTCAGAGATGTATGATTGTGGAATGTATTGATAAATGTTACTTTAGAATTCTGGACAGTTTTACAGCACTGCTATGCTTCCTAAAATAACTGCCATATGCTATTATACACACAGTACATTTCTAATCGGAATAAAGCAGTGTTTTAAATGAAGGTTAAAAGCTCCTCTTGTCATTTCCTTTCTTTCCTTACCACGTTTATTATTTGCATTTCCATTCACTAGAGTTCCCAAAGAGGCGTAAAATAAAGCCGCAATATAGATACAAATTGCAGCAAACATTCTTAAAACAGACTGAGGACAATTTTAAAAGGTGATTAAGACTGCCTTTTGAGAGTGGAAGAAGGTTGGAGCCCGCCTGTAAGGGGTGTTCCAAATTTCTCAAGCACTCACCTGCATAACATCTTGGGGTGATTTGACACATGTCTGGACCTCTGTTGCAGATCTCAGACTCTGGGCAGCCTCATAGGGCAGTACACGTGGTGTAAAATTGCCCTCTTGAGCTTCCAATACCTCAATGAAAATGGAACCTTCAGATATGCCCCTTGCCTTCTTCTGGCATCAAGCAGACTAGGTCCAAAACTACAGTCTGAATTAAAAAGTGATCAAGTCCGCGTTGATTCCTGTGGTAGCATAAAATGCCAAGGCATCCAGTGGTTCAAAATGACACTTGATCTGGTTCTCATCAGTGCACTGCCGTTTTAAGCAGTGCAGGGCCGTCTCTCTTTTTCCAGTTGCTGACTGCCCACCCTTTCCGCCTCTCCCTTTCACCAGCCCTTTCTGCTCCTCTCTTGACTGCTGTCATGTCTTCCAATGTTTTCCTTTATACCTCCATGCGCACTGATGGAGGACTGATTCCTTTAAAAAAACAAAAACAAAACCAGTATCGAAAGTCAGGCACCTAAAGATGTGGATAGATACCTTTTAAAAAATTTAAAAGGAGGGGCCACGGGGCATCATGTCTACATCTTATGGCATCATGCCAAGTTCTTAACACGCCCACAGCAACAGACTGGACACCCACGTCACGGTAGACCAGAATGAAACATTTCGAAAAGGTGCTGCAACTTGAGCATGCATATTATGAATAGGGTTATGCCTGTTTGCAGCTAACCTATAGCAAATGCGCTTTCCCTGGTTTATTGGAATGGTGTACCTCCATCCTAGTTCCCAAATCTCTCTTCTTTCACACCATGCGGTGAAAGATCATAGCCTTCTCCCCATGATTAGCAGTGCTGTCTTCAGTTTGAATAAAAATCAGAGCAGCCACGGGTGCAGGTTGAGCATTAACTTCTCACTGTGCAAAATATATGAAAGGTGTCACTGAATAACAAAGAACACTATTTAGGCTTTGCAGCCCTTACATACCTTGCTTATCTGCCAACATAGATTGATTGAACAGTAGCATGGGCCTCAGTTTAGCAAGAGAGAGAGAGAGAGAGAGAAAATAATCTATCAAATGCAAACTTCCAAATGCATTTTTCTGAAGTTCCATAAACATGTTCTCAAAAGTTTCTGCTAGGCAGCTGAAAGGTAATGAAGAGTGAGTCTTTTCAGTGTTGACCCCATTGCTGTAATGGAATTTTGAATGTGATAAAGGTGGCTACTTCAGCTTTGGTGGTCTCTTAAAAGTATTTAAAAACATACTTGTTCTCTTTGGCTTGTAATTTGAAAGGGTTTATGCATTTGCTGCTCTCAGCTCTTTGAAAACTGTTATTTATTTAATGTCCTTATTTAAGGATCTCTCATAATTTGAGGCTGACTCAAATTATATCCTTACAGAAGGAATCAAAGGCCATTAAGCAGTGCTCCTAATTAATGAGACCACAAATGGACCTACAAGCAAGAACATGTGGGTGAAACACACACTTTCCAAGCAAGATGGTGTTCAGAACCTCCTGTTTGAACTTAGATTGTAAAGAGAAGTTGTGTTGGTCCTTGCTGTGAATACCATTGTGAATACCAATGAAACTTGCATAACCAGGGCTCAGTAATAAAGGCTGCATCTCTGTGAGTGTTTTTTCCACTCTCTGACTGCTGGCTGTAGCTCTCTACAGGCTTTGAGACAGAAGAGGTACTGCACCTTATTTGCTCCACAAGAGATTATTATTATTATTTCTTCTCCTTCTCCTTCTCCTTCTCCTTCTCCTTCTCCTTCTCCTTCTCCTTCTCCTTCTCCTTCTTCTTCTTCATCAACATCATCAACATCATCATCTGGCAACATTAAAAGTCAGACCAGGGCTTCTCTGCAGGCACAGCAGGTGGTTCCCAAGGCTTTTTGAGCAAAACACACATTAACTGAGTGTCTCACAGCAGACTAGATGCGGATGTTCTCTTCAGAAGTTGTGTCTGGATTAAAATGCACCCCAGTTGCGTGGCATTTTAGTAGAATGGAAATGCTGCAAATGCAACTAATGTCCCCTCCCCCAACCAAAACTTACTTACCAAATTTACTCGCTGGTGTGTGTTCTCCTTTCACAAAACCCCCTATTGTAACCGGGAGGAGAAAAGCAATACAATGGCTCCCATTTTGGCAGAAATCACGGTGGTGAGGTGAGGTGGAGGTTGATGACATATAGACAAACAACGATGTAACAAGCTAATCTAAGGGCTGTTGCCAGTCTGCAAGTGATACTGCCCTCTCTACACACCCACTGCTTAAAAGCTTCATTGTATTGTTCAGCAAATAGATGTTGGCAGTGATGAAGAAGTGCTCTTGTGAAGGCCACACTGGCTAATTGTCAAAGGGTGTTATGTGTCATTTTATGTGGCTGAATAGTGGCTCAGGAGCAAGACAGATAAAATACAGTACTGTATCTTTTTTTAAAAGGTGAGGAGGAGCACTATGTGTAGAAGAGGCTTTATTCCCCAAAACATCACTTTCTAACTGTGAAAACAAAACCCAGAAGTGAGGGGTTAGTTCTCTCCTCTCCTCATGTGCTTTCTGTAATTAAATTACAGAACACCTGAACCACTCTGGTGTGGCCTTAATGATCTCTTGGATAGCGTGTGAAATGACAGCTGAATGCTATCTTTGGGTTGTCAGACATCCTTGCTTCTCTTATCACCTGAGATCATTTTGAGTGGACGATCAGCTGAGGAGTAGTTCTTCAAATGGTGGGATGAGGGCCATGGAAACCCAGGTTTCAAATCACCACTCAACTATCTCTTGCACTGGGTCCCTTTGGCTTAGTACAATCTCTCTGCGTGATCTACCTGACTGCATCCTTGTCAAAATAAAAACAGGGAAGACAATCACACTTCGAGCTCTTTGGAAGAAAAACAAAATAAAAGTATAACAGGTAAACAAAGAATTACATTTCAAACTGGACCATACAGATACAGTACTTTGCAAAACTGGCTTTTCAGAGTTCAAAGAGAGCAAGAAAACTTTGAGACTGTTAAACCCAACATAATGTTGTGAAATGTTTCCAAAATAGAGCCTTTCTACCCTATTTCTCAGGGCTCCTGGTTGGCAAAATTCACTGGTTGCCCAGAGATGAAGCTCTTCCTGTTCTGACTATCGCTCTCCCCAGGAAGAGAATGAAGGGGGATAGAAGCAAGAGTAGTGTACTCCCCACTTCCTATGTTGAATTTAACTAGATCACATAACATTCAGACAGATAGATAGGTAGGGATAGTCCCCTTTATCTAGCTGGATAAAGAAACATGGGTTTCAGTGGTTGTCCACCATTTTGTCCACTGTGCCCCTTGTACTGTATTAACCAAAGACAAGAGTTTTCCAGGGCCTCAGTAAACATATAGCCAGGTAGCTAGGTCACTCATTTAAACTGTGTCTCCATCATTTTCTTCCATACCTGATACCTGGTTATTCAGCTGTGACTGCTGAGTGTGGGACTGGGGAAGAATGATTTTTCTCTTACAACAGATGGTGTCTGACTGCAAACTCTGGAGAATTTTAAAGACGTAATTTGACTTATAGCGATGAGAGACTCAATATTAAGGGTGTGCCATTCGGAACTTCGTTACACATCCCATCACGTTCTATTTTAGATGTTCTGTCTAAGAGACAGACACCTACAGACATGTAAATATGGCTGACATGGAAGAAAAGTTGAAGCTCGAAGGCTTTGTGACCATACTAGGCCTCAGTCCACTCAAGTCTCCAGTTCAGAGATGACGTTGCCCTATGGTTAGCTAGACTCTTCCTTGTCGCTATGAACTCAATATGTTGCTTGTGACATAGGGACGATGATAATAAGACCTTGACATGTGAGAAATATGGTTGCGGCAGGAATGGGCAGGTAGACTGCCTGATCTTTTGCTTGCAACTCTACCTTTTGAAAGCGCTCCTTTGGGTGGGGCAATTTTTATTTAACACATTAATCACAGTTATAAATATTATCACAGTTAAGGATAATATTTAGTATGGGTGTTGACTACAAGGAATGCCAGCCAGGATTCTTTCTTAACCAAAGGTGTGAAGTTGGCCAATAAACTGTGCTTAAGTAGGGCATTGGTTAGTGGTGATTCTGAGTGCCAGTGGTGAGATAAATTGCTTATTAGAAATTAAAGCAGAAATGGGAATCCTGAAAGGGTGGGGCTACAATATGGGACAGTATGATTTTGAAGGCATTTAATGACTTCTCAGTATCTCATCAGCATGAGTTTTGAGTGGGGAAAAGGAAAGCAGATGACCTGATGTCCCTCAAAGCAACAATGAGCTCTGTTATCCGGAATGGTTACTCACCCAGTTGCTATCAATTCATCTGTCAAGGAGTGACTAACCTTCCCTCTCCATGTGCAGTGCAGTGTTTCTCAAGAGGAGAAACCCCTGCTTAGAGATGGGTACCTTACGAAAAAGACACAATGTTTCCTCATTTTGTAAGCTTTTGAAATGTTACAAAATGAAACAAAATGGGAAACAGTGTTTCATTACAAAATGAAACACTTCTTTTCCCCATTGAAAATAAAACATTTTGTTACTCTGAAAAATGGCTCCTTTGTAAAATTTGGTGCCTCTAGGACCCAGGGGAGCCATTTTATAGAATAACAAATCATTTTGTTATTTCGTTTCATTACAATTTTTTTACAAAAAAATCATTTAAAAATGAAACAAAATGAAACTATATTTTTCCATTTTGTGCCCATCTATATCCCCGCTCACACAAAGGTTCTACTTTTCACAGTTCTTGCTCACCTGCAGAGCTTACACATATTTGTAAAGACAAATATTAGAATTGCTGGATAGCTCATTGGTTTAGGCATCAGTCTGCAAAGCCACTCAATGATCCACTGGATCCCTTTCAGCTCTCTAGTTCTAAGATTATGATTATCATACTAAGACTAGCAGACACACGGCCATTTTAAAATGATTACACACAAGCAGGAGTTTTGTCTTTATCAGACATATTGTTCCCCATATGGACAAAGCAGTGACAGCAAGGAGTGGAATTAACTTAACAACTCTCAAAGAATATTGGTTGCACCTGGGTAGGCTGAAAAGGGCTCATCTCTTCAGACTCTGCAAGCTCCAGACCTGTTGTGCAGTGCCTTGTGTCTACCTCAGCCAAGGAAACTAGCCCCAGTTGTTTCTTTGCCTCCAGGCAGTTGCAGGTCCTTTATTACAAATCATTGTGCCAGTCCGTGGCATACTTATGCATGTGCTCATGCTTGCTGGTACACGCCTCACACCACCATCTATATTTAGTTCTCTTCCATGCTCATTCAACTCCATGGAATCATTATTTATAATTGCATTGACTCCCACTTCCATTCAACACAACTAAAACATCTCACATTTCACAAGGATATACTGACCTGCCTGTGCTAGCTTACCCTGGTCTATTCTATGGATTCACAGATTGCATGCTGCTTTTACCTCTGGCCGAGACTGCCTTGTCTGCTGTTCCTTTAGATGAGGCATGTCCAAACTTTGGCCCTCCAGATGTTTTGGACCACAACTCCCACAGTCCTTTGCCACTGGCAATACAGGCTTGGAATTCTGGGAGTTGTGGTCCAAAACATCAGGAGGGCCAAAGTTTGGACATGCCTGTTTTAGATGACTCTCCAACATTTACCCAACAGTTGGTTGAGAATCTCCAAAGCTGATGATTCTCAAGACAAGGACTTGTGTCTTCCCCTTCCCATATGTCTACTTCTTCCTTTACCATCCCTGTATGGTTTCATGAGTCCTCATAACTAGAAAGAAGTTGGTAGTGGGGGTGTCATTTACAGGAGAAGGGTGAAACTGTGGCTCTCCAGATGTTTTTAATCTACAAAGTTTGTTTCTTTGTGAGGAAAAACCATGGAGGCTCATTTTGTTTCTATTTTAATATATATATACTAAACATGAAATGGAAAACAAGAGAACAAGGAAGTATGTACCTAGACGTCAGTAGTCTGTGAGGCAACAATAATTCTGTTTCATCCCCTAGAAGCCAACACCATGCCTTCTAAGTCCCACTTGAAACATACCTATCTGGAAATGAATTAATTTTCACAACAATGTGATCGCACCCACTGATACATAGACCATGTTTCTGCAGTGAAAAATGCATTGATTCTAAAAAGGGGTGGAAATAAAATGATACTCTGTGCATGGATGCTTTTTTATTTCATTTAAATTGTTCCATACAGTTAAGAAAATGGAAAAAATAAGGGAACGTGTAGGCATTAAAAACTGTCCTGACTCCCCCCTAGATAGAATGCCTTCCAGTACATATAGAAAAGAGATGAGTAACCATGCAGCCCGAGCACAACATAAACAGTCCTTCCAGGAATAATTTCTCACACCTCACATCCCTCTATTGTCCCAGGGCATGCACATTCACACTGCTTGCCCAACCATCATGGGGTGATAGATGGGGATGGCACCTTACCAAAAAAAGACACACTGTTTTGTCATGTCATAAGGTTACGAAACATTTCAAAACGAAATGAAATGCTAGCCAGGGTTTTGAAATGAAGTGAAACGAAATGCCATTTCCCTCTAAAATGAAACGATTCATTTTAGAGGAAATGGCAGGGAGCTTCCTCAAACTCTCCTCTGTAACCCCTTGAAATTTGGAAAGTTTTGGGTTTCACAGAATGGAGTTATTAAGCTCCAAAGGGGCTGCAGGGGATACTTAATTGAAGGACTGTGGATTGGCGTGTTGAGGGGAAGCTGTAAATTAGGCATGTCCAAACTTCGGCCCTCCAGATGTTTTGAACCGCAACTCCCAGAATTCTAAGCTTAGGTTGCCAATGACAAAGGACTGTGGGAACTGTGGTCCAAAACATCTGGAGGGCCAAAGTTTGGACATGCCTGCTGTAAATTAGCCCTATAATTGGTAAAGTGCGCCAGACACACTCCTTCCATTAAGCACCCCACACACTTCCTTTGGAGCTTAATAACTCCATTCCCTGAAACTCCAAACTTTCCAAATTTCAAGGGGTTCCCAAAAATCGCTTGGGGAAGCTAAACATGCCACTCGCATGCCTGAGATCAGTAATTTTCCATGGAATATTTTTATTTTTATTTCATTTTTTTAAATATTCCATGGAAAATTACTGATCCCAGGAATGCAAATGGTGGGCTTAGCTTCCCCAAGTGATTTTAGGGGACCCTTTGAAATTTGGAAAATTTAGGGTTTTTGGAGGCAGAGATATTAAACTCCAAAGGAGGTGGGGGGAACTTAATTGAATGAGTGTCTTCAGCATGCTTTACCAATTATAGGGTTAATTTACAGCTTCCCCTCTCTATGGTAAAGTGCACTGAAGAAATCATCATTTAACACATAAAGTTGGAATTTTTGCAGTAAAAGCAGCAATTCTGAGGAAGCAGGTATCAAATCATATTGGATTGAGGGCCAGTGTTGACACTAGGACCAAAACAATCCAGGATCTTTGTGTCCTTTACAAACTGCCTTGGGTCCTTTACAAGAAGAAAGGTAAGGTAAAAATATTTTAAACAAACAAACAAACAAACAAACAAACACTTAAACTGAATGTGACCATAAGAGAAAGAGAAACAAAGCAAAACCAAAGTGAAATAACTCTGATTCAGCTTGCCAATATAGTGGCAACATAATTTATCTGTCAATAAAGGAAAACAATATTTCGCCCTCAAAATATTAGCAATGTTTTTGTTATTTTTATAGTAGCCTAAAGGTATCACCTGTTCTACATTTGTATCTGTCAATAAAGGGCATGGCATTCAAGGAAAACAGACACTTGCCTGTAGAAAGCAGCTTCTTAGTACAGGTATATGCTGATTTCCGCCCCTTTTGTTTCTTACCGCCTCCTGTTATATTGCATCCCTTCTCCCTTCCTTCTTTGTTAGTCACATGACTTTTTCTGCATGGTTGCTATGTCAACTATCCACACACCCATGGCTAGGTGCTCTCCCCCCCCCCCACGTTAAGGGACTCAGCAAGATAAGCTATGCCTATTTATTTATTTATTTATTTATTTATTTATTTATTTATTTATTTATTTATTTATTTAAAATAGTTGCATACTGCCCAACTTGATAGGAAGCGCTATTCTGGGCAATGGACAATAAAAGAATACCAACACACCAACAATCAACATTAAACACTATAAATTAAAATTAATTATAAATCAAGACCTATCTAAAGCCAAAAGCCTAACTGATAGTGAAACCAGGTGGCTCAAACACATACCAAGAGGATGTCTTTAAAAACCTCTTTGTAAAGCATGGTTTTTCACATCCTCTTGAAAATCAGATGCCAAAGCCTCCCTACTCTCTCTGTGCCACAGGGCAATACTTCATTTATGATGACACTGGCCAAAGGAGATTACAATAATTCCTGGCGGTACTCTGCTCCTTTTCCATCCTATTGTCAAGATGGCGTAGCCCAGGGGAGGCACACAGGGAGCCACACATGTTATCAAATCTTGAGATATTTGCCCAGGGCATTCGTGGTTTTCCCATCACTTCATCCACATGGCACAAACAGGCTGGGGGCACTCAGGGTGGAGATGTACTCGGTTAAGCATTAAACTGCAGGGTTTAGCCACAGTGTGATGAAAGCAAGGCTCCAGAAGTGGTCTGAGATAAAATGTTAGGAACACTAGAAACATGAATGAGGCCCTTAGTGGGCAGAAGATGCACCCTGGCACAGCCTGTGACCTTCACCAGAGATGTATATGGAACATGTCAATACAGCCCAAAACAGAATCCTAAGACTGTGCACAATAAAAAACCAAATGGTAAAAAACAGAAGTGGCACACATAGGAGTAGTTTATCTCACTGCAGCTTAGTAGTTCATTGCAAATATTATCAAAGCAAAAAGAGGGTTGAGTTGCGTGGCCATCACAAAACACATTTTTTAAAAGATAAGGTGTTTCTATGAGAGCTTCTTCTTTGTGTTGTGTATACACATCCCACATTCGCCCCTAGCCACAGGCTTTTGTAAACCTGCATAGCCAGGTTGACAAGATGCAAGAATCTGACCATCTCTGTTTTTAAATCTCTTCTTACTTTTTGAAGGGATACATGCAGCCTCCATTTTGTTTTTGAATCCAAGATTTGTAGAGATACCAAACATTAGACTATTTTTATATTTGTAAAATAATTAAATGTACACTTTATGCTTTCTGTGGTTTTTTGCCACATAACCCACAGTCTTATGCAACATTTGGCAGGATGGCTGCAATGTAATTGAGATGCAAGTGAAGAAAAAAGGAAAATATCTCCCTCTGCCCGAAGAATGAAATAACAAATAACACACCATGAGAACAATTCAGTCTAACTTAAAATGGCTATAATTCTATATTTCTAAATGGGTTTTAAAATACCGGAGACTGTTGTTTTTTTAGGTGGTGATTTGATGTGGCTTGGTAATAGACACCTCTCCTGGCTGGAGGTTTAGGAAAGAACCACAATTCCAGATCAAATTGGTTGCTCACTGTTTGGATTGCATTTGACTTGCAAACAGCATCATATGAGATTCGCCTAGCATGCAAGCTTAGCTGTGATCACAGCACTGCTGGAAGCAATGGGAAACTTGGATGCTAACAAATCTGTTATGTGAATGGCACCTCCCTGAGTGGCAACTTCATCACTTACTAATCTATCACTTTAACAGATTCAACTGTTGTCTAGTTAGTCATCCTTTGCTATTATGGCTCCTTATCAGACAGACATTTGTCTTACTGTTTAGTCCACTGTGGACATGGACTGGTCTGCTCCCTTTGCTGGTGATCAGATGATGTAATTACAGTAGTAGGACAAACCATCTCATCCCCTGATTGTACCTACCCACCCTTTGGGATTTCTATCAGCAGCTACTGAGTTTTGGTTTTGTGTTGGGGTGGTGGTTTAGGATTGCTCTGTTTTGGTACATTTCCAGCACAGGCACTTTCTAGGCATCAACCAAAACAGAACTTTCTGCTTTTATTTTTCCAACTGGTTTCAATCTCCCAATATCATCAGTGTAAAACAGCCAGTCGAGCTATTTAATAACATTGGGAAATTAAACATTTCATTTGCTCCTCCCTGGAGGGGCAAAGAAAAGAAGTAGAAAAAAAATATGTATGGGAAATTAAACATTTCATTTGCTCCTCCCTGGAGGGGCAAAGAAAAGAAGTAGAAAAAAAATATGTATTTTAAAAAGTTTATTAGGACAGCACTGATGGACTATAAAACTTGGAAAAAAACATTTTTAAAATTGAAAACTTCCTCCCAGAAGCAAGAGGAGAGCAGAGGAGGCAGGGAAGGAAATGTGTTACTGTTGTTGATTTCATAAGAAAGGCAGATCAAATATGGAGTCGTTTCAGATGTGTATGACATTCGGATGCAAGGATTATTCTGAGTGGTAAACCAGAACTCTAGCTGACCTTAAGCAACCCTATTTAGCCAGCCTGTTCTATTTGAAACCAAGTAGACAACCCTTAGAGACATCAATGAATGAGAATAAAGTGATAATTTGTGGAAAATTAGTATAAAATCTTTCCAGATCCCCTTTCCTGAACATCTTAATACAGTACTGCCCTATGAGACCTGTAATGATAGATATATTACCACCAGAACAAACTTTTTGAAACACAGAGTGTGGAAGATGGAGGTGTATTACAGCCAGGCTCACAGAGTTGAGGTGCCCAGATTTTTTTCAATTAGAAGGAGGCAATGAAGTCATTAGCTACTGCCACCACCACATAAGCCTCTTTCTTGGCAGTTTAGGAAACTCCTAGTCATAGTTGGAGGGAAGAGTTTCACTAAATTTCTCAAAGAAGCTACTAGAAAATTACAAGCTGATAAGTGTATGCACACAAACACATAACACTACAGACAGGCAGGCAGGTGTGAATCAAAATAACTGCCTGCATTGGGGTCGGGGCACAGCCATGAAGATCAACATGATGCATGACTACGACTTAAATTGCAATGACAACTCAATGCAGACACACCTCAGGGTTTATATTCAATGACTCGGACTCAACTCACAACTCAGAATTCAACCACACCTCCTTTTTTCTGAGGGAAAACTTGTTTTTAATAGGGACTCGGACTTGGGGCTTGAGCCTGGGGACCAAAGGCTTGGATTCTGACTTGGGACTTTGACCAAAAGAATTGTCAACATTGCTGCTCATTTGTTATTTAAATAAAAATAATAATGGCACACCATTGATTCTTTCTGACTAGAGATGGGGACAAACTTCCAAAATGGTGGTTTGTTGTAGTTTGTCAAGCTTGATGAACATGAACCACAAATTCTCCCCTCCTGGAAACTGACAAATGTGTTTGTCGGTTTGTTTTTTTAGACAGCCCATTGAATATTGTATTTTTTTTAATCCTCCTCTCTCTAATTCTGATTTAAGCACTAAAAAGTGGCTACCACTCCCTTCCTCTTGGGGCACTCTGGGGCACCACAGCTTGGTCTTTATTTTACCATTTAAAGAAGGACCAGATGCCAAGGGAAATACAATGAGATTCTTCCAACTGGCATTTTCCACAAAATTAGCATGAAGGCACTCTTCTTTCACTTGATTCAAGTGTTAGAAAAGCTCATAGGACTTCTAGTTTGTTTTTACACCTCTAATGTTTTTTTTGTTCAGAGCAATTGAGTGCAGCTCAACTTACATTCAAGAGGACACATGTCTCTTTGCATGAGGAAGAGAAGGGAAAAAAGGTTTCCTAGAATGTCCTTTACCTCTGTAGACCTTTGCTGGCCTTCCCTTGACTTCGGATTGATATTCTTAGGGTTGCTGAGGCCACTCCTTCCCCTTCTGAGGAGGTGGCACCTTGCCTTTGTTCTCCAGAGATGAAATGGGCAGCCATGGCTCCTGATGTCCCCAGCTTGTTAGTACTAGGGCTTCTACTGTCCTTTGTATCATGAGTGTATTTGTATAAAACTCAACCTTCTTATTTCCTAAGCAGCATGGATTTGATTCCTTTCCAAAGGGGAAAGTGCACTCTGAGTTTCAAAGGACTCAATCCACAAGCTAACATTGCTCCTGTACTGCTGCGTGCTCGCTTTTCAGCATTTTAAATACGGGATTTCTATTATTTGTTGAGGGAAAACAACAGTTTTGAAGGCTCCTGGCTGGTTGAAAAGCTACTGCGAGTTCTAAAAATATAGGAATAATTGTGGTGACAAGAGAGCAAAGAATGTGACTGACTGAGGAGTGACAGCTAAGAAGAGTACAACAGTTTTCCTTCTGTTTAGAAAACCTCTCATGCAACCAACCCATTAGGCAATGTAGCCCCCAATATTTAAAATAACAAAACAGGAACACTGCTTTTACATACTGGGCCATGTCCCTGAAACAAGAATACAATTAAGCTATATGAACAGCTTAGAAACCACATGTATGGTAGGGGACATTTCCCATAAAGACATGTGCCCAAATAAAATGTGTATGAGATTCTTGGCAATAATCAAACAGAATGTACTTCTCTGAGAGGCGTTCTATTAGTGTCAGCCATGCCTGGGGATAAATGCAGCTTTTCCTTAGTGGTTGCTGAGAGGGAACCAAGAGACAGGTGACAAAACATGACTTTTAAAGGCTCCCCCCCAAAGAGCTATAAATATAATAATGAGTCATTAGTAAAATAACAGTTTGGAGCCAGAAGAAAGGATGTGTGTGGTATTTTCGAGCAAGGTTGCTCAGAGACTCTGTAAAAGTACCTGCTATGCGGGATTCTGAGGAGATTCATAACCCAGTCATCAGTTAAAGCTGTATAGGCTTGCTTTTCCAAACACTTCTCGCTCCTGCCTTATTACTGTCAAATTTCAGCCACATCTGAGCAACTTTCCTTTGCTTCACTTCACCTCAATGTGGATAAGTTAACCTGACAGCAGGTTTTGTCTTTCACTTCACATGGGGGGGGGGTAGGGAGACATTTTTAGACTCCAGGGCAGGCAAGAAGAGATGTGGCAATAATGCTAATTTATCCCTCTTGGTGCCAATGTAGAATGGAATGAGGGAACCATGTTGAGGAAGTGGCTGCTGTAAAAAAAAAAAAAAGAGGCTTAACTGGCAGGAAGTATGCTAGCTGTGGTGTGGAGCTGAAGTTTTAATTCAGCACTTTCCTCCCCTCCCACCCCAAAGTGGGCTGACATTAACACTCATTGTTGACTGGGGTCTGCAGATAGACTACAAATAGATCTAGGACCTAAATGGCACAAAGGGAGACCAAGCACAAAGGTTCAAGGCTTAAGTGAGGTGGCAATGCTGCAATCCTAAACCAGCTTACTAGGGGATTAACCTCCCTGAGCACACAGGGACACATTTCCAAAAACACTTGCATGGGACTGTACTGTTTGAGTCAAGGATGTGGCTGTCTTCTGACTCAGAAAGGTTTTGAATTTATCCTTGGGGGCAAAATTTCTGACATTAGAGGAGGCCAGAGGTTTTGAGGGTGTGGCCATTTAACTGACTGCATATCCTGTGTGTACAAGCATGAATTAGAAACAAGAAGAAGTGAACAAATGAAATATTGCAACATTACAACTGTGTCTTCAACATGAGTTCTCGGTTTTTAATTTAATTTAATTTAATTTAATGCAACATTGTTGTCAGTGTATATTAACAGTCAGACACATAACTTGCATGCCTCTGGCAGGCATATAGATTACTCATGCCTATCTTTACTGCTGTCACATCAACCCTGACTGGAGACAACATGGCAACTACCTCTGTTTATGCAAGCACATGTTTAAACTGAAAGGGGAGGAGAAATGAGGTTTGTTATCCATATTAAATGTAATTAAAAAGAAAAAGTTGATAGTGTAAGTGTGGGCAGTGTGTGGAATGGGATGTGAAAGCATCTCACCTCAAAATCTGGGAGCAGTAAGAACACTCCCTGGCCGACTCATAAGCTGCCATGGACTACAAGTGAGCCCAAATGGGAAGAATAAGGCCGTTTATACACTACCCCTAAGCTCCGCAGCAAATGGCTGCAAGCTCCGGAGCTTAAAAATGTTTCCCCACCAGCTCCGGAGCTAACAGAAAATTAAGTGCGACCCCGCCCACCTAAGCGCGACCTAGCGCACCTTTCAAGTACCTGCATTTGGGAGGTGAAAAATATTTGATGCGGAGAGTGCCTGAGCTCTCCTTGCTTCTTTTTGTGTTTTTCTGTTGCCTCCCGCCCCTTTAAGAGGAACCAGGAAGTGAACGGGGCTCGGAGCAATTTCCACCGGCACTCGGAGGTAAGAGTGCATTATTTTCTCGCTTTTTTTCTCCCTCCCCTCATGCAGACAGAACAAGGAAGTGCAGAGGGGGTGGGAACGCAGGGAGAGCGACAAACCCTCAAGATCTCTGGTCCGAATTTAAGGGACCAGCGGATCTTAGGGGTCGTGTAAAAAGGCCCATTGATGCAAGAAATAAAAGGAAATTGTTTCGCTTCCTTCTCCACATACTCTGTAACATTTATTGAAACCATGACCTCACCTGTTAGTCCCTTCGTTTTTATACAAATACACATTGCTGCACAACCTGATCTTCCTGAGGCATAAGAATCAGAGCTGATTTGAGGTACAGTACAGGAGCTTTTTTGAAGAACCACTCCGGGTGACTTGAAATATGGAGGGGGAGGCCATGCCATCCTCTTTCAGCCTCACCTACCTCAGAGGTTTGCTGTAGGAATAAAATATGTGGCAACTGGCAAGGAAGAACTATGTGTGATCACCTCAGCAAGTGTAGTCAAATACAGGGGCTAAATCCCCATAGACAGTCCCAGTTAAAGCAAACCTGTTGAATAAGGGGAACTGAATATACAGTGGTACCTTGTATAAAGGAATTAATTCCAAATGAAATTCTGTTAAGCAAATTTTCCTTAATACAAATTTCCCATAGGCGTGCAATGAAAACAGAGTAATCCCTTATCACGACCATTTTATGTTATACAGATTCAACCCCATAGGCAATTCTGTTAAGCAAATTTCCCCTATCTCCGGAATTTTTTATGTTGTTACAGATTTTGTTATACAAGGGTCCACTGTAATTGATTGAAACATTTGCTCATTCAGTGAACATTCTCTGATTGGGATTATTGATTTCTATATATTTAATATGTTTTTAAAAATCTGGTGGGAGAGGATACAAATATCAAAGCTCCTGGCACACTGCTTCCTGCCTATTTGCATAATTTGCATAAGAACTGCCCCTCTCTCTTCCAGATTGTATTACTACATAAAGATCTACATTTCGCCTCCAGATTCATTATGCCCTTCCCCATAGTGAGGTTGGCCAAAAAGTCCAGATTGACCTGAGATCAAAAATATATTGAATTTTGATGTCTCTCTTCTGTGCTTCCATAGGTTGCTATTGCTTCACCGCATTTTCCTCAGCTGCAGTAACACAGGCACTTTAACACTGTGAAAAGAGTAGATTGCATTAGCTTGAGCTTGTCTGTTTGTCATCTTTTTACAGGGCAGACATAAATTTATGGCCCACTTTGGCACAAACAATCCTTTTGTTTCTCAATGAGAAACAAAATGTCCAAAGACAGAAAGTTCAATTTGACAAAAGCAAAATCAGAAAGCAAGTGTGACCTCAGAGTACAGTGGTACCTCTATTTAGGAGCAATTCAACTTAAGAGCGGAACACCATTGGAATTTTAACTGCCGCCTTACAATTTTTAGAAGCAGTCTGCTCTATTTACATTTTTTCAATTTTTTCAATTTATTTTTTCAGTTTTTTAGACACAGTACCTCTACTTCAGAGTTGTTTGACTTAAGAGCATGCATTCAGAACATATTAAATTCATAAGTAGAGGTACCACTGTATTATGAAAGAACTCCTAAGTTACAATTAAGGATTCCAGTTACCTCTGTAATATACAGACAGGAGATATTAAAATTAAATCCTAATATTTAGTACCTTATGCTCTAAAGGGAGGCACTAATTCCATAATTCCTTATAATACTTGGATCCCACCAAGTCTATTCTAATTTATCACCTCTGAATCAACTCGCACAATGGGAAGTATTCTTCTTCTTACCTTCCAGTATTTTGACAGAGAAATGCAAAATCATTCAGGGGACTGAAAAAATTTAGGCACCTATATATTTTTCGACCAAAAACAAAGCAAAAAATGCCTATAGTTTTATATTATTTTGAACCATTTGTATTTGGGCGTTAGCTGTTTGGGATTAGTTTATGAAGCTTTCATCATTGTACACATTTAGGCACCTACACAAGCACATTTGGTCATAACCTTTCTGTCTGCAAGTCTACATATACCGTGTTTCTTATATTTATTTTTTCTCGAGAAGACACACTAGGGCTTATTTTCAGGGGATGTCTTACTTTTATTAAGTATAATATGCTTGAATGTCAGCCCTGCACACAACCATAGCCATGCCCATCACTAGGTCTCATTTTCAGGGTAGGGCTAATATTTAACAAATGCATAGAAATCCTGCTAGGGCTTATTTTGGGGGAGGTCTTATTTTCGGGGAAACAGGGTAGTGTATGCCTGAAAGTACATTGGATATACTCTTGTGGTCTATGCTGGCTGAGTGCTGCATTGTCTTCCTTTTGCAATGGCAGTTTCTGAAATTCTAAATGGAAAATCAGTATGATGAATGCATCAGCAGGACAAATGACTGCAGTGCTTAGAGCTAAAGATTCACATTTGTGCATGTGGAGCCTGGAAGAGGCACCTCAGTAAGTTCCCTATAGCAGCTGCAACTCTGCCTGACACATTAATTCCAAAAATCCCATAAATAGGGCTGTCAGGCCTGAAATATCACTGAATTCCATTAATCTTGAATGTGCCTTACCATCCCTCCTCTGATATGAACGAGGTTGTGCTCATGACTTTGAAAACACTAGATATTATATGTCCCTCTTTCAAAGGGAAGGAGGCAGCAGGAAGGGGCATTAAGATGCATACAAACAAGCCTGCAGCGGTCTGATCGGTGAAGGGGAGGTTTGCATTGTACCATTGTGCTCTTCAGGGAGAGAGGATTAAGGGACTGTAGGGTCAGTGTAACACAGTGACGAGGCGGAGGTGATTTTTCAGGGGCAGAAAGAGGTCAGGGAGAGTTTGAGGCTTTTCAGGCGCTGGAGCAGATGCTGGATGTAAAGACAATATGGGTCGAGGCAAGTGAATTCAAGGTGCTAGACACTGAAAAGAATGGCAGATTAAGCCGCGGATCACAAGCTGATTAAAACAGGGAGATTTGAAACCAAATCTGGATACAGGAAGCAAACGTAGTATTTTTGGAGAGGGTTCAGGTATTGACTCTTTTCCTGTTGCTGCTGCTAAGGAAAGTGAGCTGACCATAATCTGTCGATAATAAACTTGACACTTTCTGCCTCTGCATTATTCAGGGGGAGCTGTGATCTCAATTACAGGTGTTGCCCCCGCGATACAAAGAGAGAGAAAGATTCATCATCATTCATATTATTGGAGATAGCGTTTGAAACGTTTGTGACAGATGGGCACCCACATCACATGCAATCAAGGGAGTATTTAAGAGAGGAAAGGACGAACAGATCTTGTGCCGTTCCTGCCACTCTGATCTGGCCATTATTGCTTTCATCTGCAGTCTTAATGTCATCAGGAGGTGGGAAGAATCATCCCACCCCACTTGCACAGACTCTTTTACTTTCCACATAGCACTACACTGAGCTGAAAAAAAAAATCTACAAGTAAATATTCTACCTTCTTCTCGTGACCTATTTATTAAGATTCACTGTCACTCTGAACCAGCTCAGATGTACCATATCTACTTTCCAAAATCAAGGAAGAGCCCTGTGGTCAGGGCCGGCGCTAGGGTTTTTTGCGCCCTAGGCGAGGGGCGGGGCAGGGGCGGGCGTTGGGCAGCGGCGGTGGCCGGAGGGCGGGGCGACAGGGGGCAGCGGATGGCGGGGGATGGCGATGGGCGTGGGAGGCGGATGGCGACGGGCACGGGGGTGGGGAGCAATGGGCGTGGGGGCGGCGGGTGGACGGCGACGGGCGGCTGGCGGGCGGTGGGGGGACGGAAGGCGGGGGCCGGGGGGCGGGGGGCAGCAGGCTGGCCAGCGCTCTCTCTCCATTTTGGTGCCCTAGGCAACGGCCTAGTTCGCTTTAATGGACGTGCTGGCCCTGCCTGTGGTACCCATAAAACGAACCAGCTTTACTTGCAATCAGCTTTTGTGGAATGTAGCCGAAATGTTCACGTACCTGGAGTGTAGCCTTAACGGATCGACAGTAGTGAGATTAAAGAAGATGAAATATAATGGAGATTTAAGAGGTCCAGCACACTGATGCTGTGCTGAAGGTCTATGGCTATTAAAAAGTAGCAGTCCTTGGGGGTGACAGACAGAAGGCTAAATGGTGTTTTTAAGAGTCATTTATAGGTCAATAGTGGGTGAAACGTACCTTCAAATGTACTGTAGGTAAGAAGCTTGACAGACCTGAGGTAGAGAATTTACTTGGCTTAAATTCAGTATAATGGACATGTAGGACTCACCATTCAATGAGTTTATATGTACATCAGTTCTGGCACAGAGGTAGGTCTCAATGAAATAAGAGATAACAATAGGATAGCAAGCAATATAGCATATCACAGAAGTGAGTACACCCCCTCACATTTCTTAAATATTTTAGTATATCTTTTCATGTGACAACACTGAAGAAATGACACTTGGCTACAATGTAAAGCAGTGAGTATACAGCTTGTATAATAGTGTAAGTGTGCTGTCCCATCAAAATAACGCAACACACAGCCATTAATGTCTTAAACCGCTGGCAAAAAAAGTGAGTCCAACCCTAAGTGACCATGTCTACATTGGGCCCAAGTAGCTGTTTTCCCTCCCTGGTGTCATGAGACCCATTAGTGTCACCACAGGTCTCAGGTGTGAAGGGGAAACAGGTGTTGTTGCTCTCATTCTCACATTTGGTGTTACCGCTCTCACTCTCTCATACTAGTCACTTGAAGTTCCACATGGTACCTCATGGTAATGAACTATCTGATGATCTGAAAAAAAGGAATTTTTGCTCTACATAAATATGGCCTGGCCCTAGGCTACGAGCAGATTGCCAAGACCCTGAAACTGAGCTGAAGCATGGTGGCCAAGACCATACAGCCGTTTAACAGGACAGGTTCCACTCAGAACAGGCCTCCCCATGGTTGACCAAAGAAGTTGAGTGCCCATGCTCAGCATCATATCCAGAGGTTGGCTTTGGGAAATACAGTGCTACCTTGTATAAAGGGATTAATTCGTTCCAAATGAAATTCTGTTAAGAAAATTTTCCTTTGTATAAATTTCCCATAGGAATGCATTAAAATGGAGTAATACCTAGTCACGACCATTTTTATGTTGTACAGATTCACCCCATAGACGATTCTGTTAAGCAAATTTCCCCTATATCTGGGATTTTTTTATGTTGTATAGATTTTATGTTATAAAAACCCTTTGTTATACGAGGCTCCACTGCAGACGTATGAGTGCTGCCAGCATTGCTGCAGAGCTTGAAGGGGTAGGAGATCAGCCTGTCAGTGCTCAGACCATACGCCGCACCCTGCATCAAATTGGTCTGTAGGGCTGTCATCCCAGAACAAAGCCTCTTCTATATATCATGCACAAGAAAGCCCACATACAGTTTGCTACAGACAATCAGACTAAGGATATGGATTTCTGGAACCATGCCCTATGGTCTGATGAGACAACATGGTTCAGATGGTGTCAAGTGTGTGTGGTGGCCACCAGGTAAGGAGTACAAAGACAAGTGTGTCATGTCTGCAGTCAAGCATGGTGGTGGGAGTATCGTGGTCTGGGGCTGCATGAGCACTGGAGAACTACAGTCCATTGAGGGAACCATGAATGCCAACATGCACTGAGACATACTGAAGCAGAGCATGATCCCCTCCCTTTGGAGACTGGGCCACAGGGCAGTATTCCAACATGATAATGATCACAAACACACCTCCAAAATGACCACTGCCTTGCTAAAGAAGCTGAGGGTAAAGGTGATGGACTGACCAAGCATGTCTCCAGACCTAAGCCCTATTGAGCATCTGTGGGGCATCCTGAAAAAGAAGGTGGAGGTGCACAAGATCTCTAGCATCCGTCAGCTCTGTGATGTCATCATGGAGGAGTGGACGAGGACTCCAGTGGCAACCTGTGAAGCTCTGGTGAACTCTATGCCCAAGAGGGTTAAGGCAGTGCTGGAAAATAATGGTGGCGGCCACACAAAATATCCTCTTCCTTAAGTTTGAAGCTTAGCTTCTCCATTTTGTGGCCCAGTGATAAGAGAGGCGGCTCCTCAGCTTTACTAGGTTCTTCAGACAACACTCCCTACATAGTGTCAACAGTCTCACAATCCTCACTTTCTGTATATCTGAGCCCATGGGATGGGATGGCTATTGGGTCCTTCTTCGACCCAGCCAATGGAAGAATATCCTCCATCACACATGGAGTAAGTAGGCCACTCTAGGAGGCTCTAGGTGAACTGTAAAGCATATAGCAATCTCATAAGAACATAAGAAGAGCCATGCTGGATCAGACCAAAGGCCCACCTAGTCCAGCTTCCTGTATCTCACAGTGGCCCCACCAGATGCGTCTGGGAGCACACGAGCAGGGCCGGCGCGTCCATTAAGGCAAACTAGGCAGTTGCCTAGGGCACCAAAATGGAAAGAGGGCGCTGGCCAGCCTGGTTGAGTATATTAGGTTACATCTACTCAGAGACTCTGGTAAATTGGAAAGAATAAAAGGGTTCATTTTACTCACGGCTCTTCTTATATAAAAATAAACATTATGTTTTGTGGGAATGTTAACTTGTTACATCACTGAGTCTAACTGTTTAGTTTACCTTATTATTAACTACCTGACTCTCTGGTTACACTGTGACAGGACACTTCACGCTAACTCTACACTCCATTATTCACACACACTGACAGAACACTAACTGAACCCTGATTGGGTGAAAAAGTCAGGGGGGAAATTCAGAGCCAGAGACTGAGATACTGCTATAGCTATTATGGAGTTGCCTGACAATAAGTCCAGTCCATAAAGGTCCCTGAACAAACTAATAACTCCTTAAAAGCATCAAATGAGAGTGCAATATATCCAACAGAAGTTCCCACACAAAACAGCTCTCCTACCACTCTAAGACGCTTATTTGCCAACCATGAAGGCCAATTGTTTATTCAGGAAAGAGCAATAGTCATAAAGAAACATTAACATTCTTTTGCGAAAGGCCACAAATATTGATTTGCAGCAATCAAGTTTAGCCAGATCCATCACCAACCTAGCGTGATATAATGGCATTATCTTTTACTGCAGGTTTGATCTGTGGCACAATGGCCAAATAAATCCATGGAATGAGAGAGGCCACAGTAAGCCTTGCCAAACATAGAAGTGGAGGCCAGAAGGTTGGGATGTATATCCAAAACGCAACATGCTGCTGCATTTTCATATTCCCAATAAGTGGTGCTCTTCCTATTGACTTTGGTGGACTGCTTGGTCTGCCACCTTGAAGAACATGTGGTGTCTTTCATTTTAATGCTCTTTCATCTGGCAAATGGGATCAGTATTGTCACAGCAACAGTTTTTAGCAATGCTTGCATTTTTATTGTGCACCCCACTCTGTTCTGGCAAATCCGAAGGCAGTTCACACCAACCAACCTTCAACTGTCTGGAGGCTGGAAAGAGGAATTCTAGTGGATCCCCATTGCCAAATTAACTGCTGGGACGACTTGAAGGGCTCCTAATCTTTTAGACTTTTATGTAATGCTGTTTTTAAAATTGTGATCTTCTTATCCATGGTAGAATAACTGTAATTGGATCTTTATAGAATTTGCAGAATTGAAGAAGAAAGTGGAGCTGTCACTTAATCTAAGCAGAGCCGCGTGTTTAAATGAATAAAATTGTCCTTGTTGCAAAGTCTGATAACATTTTCTCTGCGTCAGATCATTGTGTAGGAGTTCTTAACTGCAGAAAATAAAGCAGATGTCTGGTATCACAAGGTACAAAGGAAGCAGAAATTGGGAGAAACCATATTGAAAATACAGTATATTTGAGAGATAGCTCACTGTGAGAAGAGACTGATCAATTTGTGGGATTTATCTAGCAGTGCAGGTTGGAGAGATCTGTTGAAATGATTAGGTATTTGGCTGTGGAGCCAGAAGCTGGACGTTCAGTTCTCACCAAGACAGCCTGTGTGGCCTTGGGCCAGCTTCACAGTCCCATGGGACCCACAGAAGAAGGGAAAGATGGACCCACTCCTAAGGGTTCCATACCTGGAAAGTCCCAACATGGGCCATCATAAGTCAGAATTCACTTGGCGGCACATCAGTATGCTTATTAAAACCACTCTGAACTTCTCAACTACACTGAAAACCCTGTTTCAGGTCATTGTAACTGAGATGTGACCTAACAGCACATAACAAAGAAGCAGATGCTTGCATCACATTGCTGCTATGGCACCACATCAAGCAATGAGGAATTAGCTTCATTCATTATACAACATCAAGCATGGAACCAGCTTTCTCAGGACCTAACACATCTACTGATTTCCAACCAGATTTTTCTTTTAGCCTCCTGTTCATGTCTGGGAGGTACAAACTGGGCAAATCTGTAAAAAAAAAGCTTGATGAAGTACATTTCTCAATGGCATCTAATTATGGCAATTAATGGTCCAGCCTTGGCCAACAGGGACCCCATTGTGATGCGTGATGTGTCGTTCAGTACACAAAAACTGTATACTTGCCTAACATTTTCAAGGTATGGCAGGCATCCATCACCCTAATGATGTGCACTTTGCTAACTTACAATAGCAAAGGAGCTCAAGTGTTGTCTTTTGAGATCCATATAATCTTTGCTGTTTATTTTGGCTTTGGCTGATTGCTTGGTCTTCTGCCTTAAATGAAGTACTATATAGCTTCTTTAACTTTTAATCTTGATTTGCCTGGCAAACAGGATCAGTCTTCACATCCTTTCTGGAAACTCGGTTGAGGCAGCTCTACTCTGGAATTTGGAGTGAATTCCTCTCAGTTTTATTGCTCTTCTCTAAAAAAAAAATCCCTCTGCTTCTCAGCTCCTTCCTGAATTTTAATCTCTTTCTTTTCTGGTATCTGGTTTCAGGCCTTTGGATTTTTTTTTTTCCTACATGGAAATTGGTGCATATTTTGGTATCAGCATTTTCTACTGCCCGTGCATTTAACTACTACTTTTCTCAAATGTATATGTTCATTATCTGTGTGGATGAAAGGCTGTTTATGTAAGCTTTTAAAGATGCATATTTTGAATTATCCATATTTGTGCCTGTATGATTTGAAAAGGAAAAAGAAATCCCGTCACTTAAAAGTTTCTTCACAGTGACAGGAAACCAAAAGATAAGTGTACATGTTTGTTAATAGCCTCATAGGCCACACATTCGGTAAAATATGTTAGAAAAGTCAATTAATTGTTACTCAGAGTTCAAAAAGAGAATACTGTACTGTACTTGTTACTGCACTTCCCTGCCTCTTATATCATGATAGAGCAAGGAGAAGGTTTGAGGTCTAATGCCATAGGCAAATTGTGAACAGACAGGGATGTACAGACCCTGAAATTACAGGGTGAGATACCCCTCCCTTATGTCGGCTCACAGGCTGCTCTACTGTGCTTTTCAGTAAGTGTGTTTACATTTACTAGTTTTACTGCATTCCTATGAAATATGTGTGCTATTAGTTTTCCTCCAGAACAGTATCAAGTCCTTTCACCAGATGACTGGAACGACCAGTTTAAATTAACAAGGAGGCGGCGTTTATAACTCTGGATCAGGCTTTCCCAACCTACAGTTCTCACCATCTTGCATCTGCATGGAAGTTGTAATCCAGGACCTCTGGAGGGTCTGGGTTGTAGAAAGATTGTAATCATGGGCCATCAAGTCAATTCTGATATATGCAATCCCTTTTGGAGTTTTCCTGGTAGAATTCTAAAAGAATTACCATTCTCTTCTTCCGAGGGGCCATGCAGCCTGCCCAAGGATACACAGGCTGGCTCTTTTCCCAGAAGGCACAACGGGGAATCAAACTCCCAAGCTCTGGCACCAGGTCCAGAGACCTAGCTATTTCAAAAGGGGGTCATATATTGCCAAAGGTAATGTTGCTGTTAGAGGCTTTCAGTGGTCTGGTCTTTTTTATACACAGTCTCCTCATCTCACCAATTCCCTCTTTATTTTGACTTGCCCTCAGTGGAAGTAGAAGGCTCTTTCTTTCCTTCTCTTCTGTTCTTGTAGCAGTTTGCAACTAAAATAGCTTCTGTGTTCCCCTTACTTGGGTGTTGGAAGAAACAGGCAAGTCAGTAGAGAACATTGTGTGATAGCTTTTCCAATCCCCCCATGGCTTCTTGCAGGGAAGAATTTCTCAGCTGCACCTTGAGCGACAGTTGTGCAAATTCTCTAAAGCAGCCCCAACACAGGAATACTGACCTAATTTGTAGGTCCCTTATGGTGTAATGTATAGTGTAAATTATGTAATGGGCTTAAACACTTGAAAATCCCTAGATATGGGGCAAAATATGTGTTACCATGCAGAAGTCAGTGTGAGACACAAAGCCCCATTTCACTCACTGGTCAAGTATCCTGAAGTAAAAGTCGTTTTAACAGCAGGAGGACAAGAGTGAAGTGGTCTCTGCTTAACCTTTCTGTGTTATGTTTCTTCTCTATATGTTCAATACCACCTATTGCAGCCATGTGTTAAGTCAGGCAAACATGAGTCCAGAACAAGCTCTTTCCCTGAGATTAGAAAACCTGAGGTTAAATCCCTTTGTGATGTCACAAGGCCAGTCCTTGTGATGTCACAGAGGTGGGGCAGGAGCCTCTGAGACAGCTGATTATAAACCTTGGCATGAATTTAGATAAATGGGTCCAGAAGTAAAACCTGTTTTAGCAGAGAGTAGGGCAACCCGGAGTAAAGGGGGTGGAGAAAGAGAACTATTTTTTTCAGGACATGAATCCAGCAGCAACTGCAGTGGTTGTCGGTATTCCCACTAGAACTGGCACCCCATGTGTGGCCTTCTCAGCCGTAGACATGATGCATGGGGAATTGGGGATGCTTCCATGCCCTTTTCTGCTGCTGGGATTTGTGGAAATTCTACTGCCACCTCAGTGTGTATGTGTTTAATAATTCCCCAGGCCCTGTGCCACTGCTGTCAGGGAGCATGCGGCAAAAAAGGATCACTGTCAAAAATTGATTTTTCTTTTCCCCTCAGAACCACTTGCTTGCCCTGAGATTTTCCCCCCTCCCTACTTGAAGACTCAGAGAAGCATAACAATTCCTTGATGCCATAGTCCAGCACTCTGAGATTTGGCAAATCTTACTGAGCATCAAGATTGGGTAAAGAAATACCTAGAATCATAGAATCATAGGGTTGGAAGAGTCCTCAAGGGCCATCCAGTCCAACTCGAACCCCCATCGCAGGACTCCCGTCAGATGGCCATCCAGCCTCTGCTTAAAAACCTCCAAAGAAGGAGACTCCGCCACCCTCCGTGGCAGCATATTCCACTGCCGAACAGCTCTAAGCGTCATGAAGTTCTTTCTAATTTTTAAATTGAATCTCTTTTCCTGTAGTAGAGATGGGCACGACCAGGAATTTTTTTTTCTCGAGTTGTCGTTTTTCGGGACGGGTCCGTTTCGGCTCGTTTCCGTTTTTCGCGAAATTTTTCAAAAAATTATTGTTTCGTTTGTCGTTTTTTTGTCTGTCATTAGTACTGGTTTAGGGGGGGTAGCGGGCTCCTGGAGGCACCTCTGTGGGGTGGGTGCCTCCTCTGGCCCGCTATGAAGGGAGAGCGATGGGCGGACGGTGACGGGCGGCTGGCGGGTGATGGGGGGCGGACAGCGGTGGCCAGCAGCCGGGGGGGCAGCAGGGGGGCTAGTTCGCCTTAATGGAAGCGCCGGCCCTGCATACAAGAATGCAGCATTGTTGTATTCTTTGTCAATGAGTTTTGAAAAGAGCAATTGCTTTTATTATTGGTATTCATGCAGATTCTTCTTGCTGGGAATGAAGGAACTAGAAAATATCATAAAGTGTAAGGACGTATCACCAAGACCAGACACACTTACATTTTCTTCTAGGAGAAGGATTTCTATGACATTTAATACTTTCTCTGCAACTTATATGTGAACCCACAAGCAAGTTTAAACATATTTATGAGTAAGCTAGCGTTTCCTGCTAGATTTCTTATAAACAGGTCCAAACCCACGTATATGTTCAAACGCAAGCTGCATTAAAAATGTGGCATGCTGTAAAAAAAAATAATCTGCCCCTTACATCACCATGTACAGGAATGAAGGATACACAGAGTGCTGCCATTTAAAAAAAACACAAATTGATTTGCTTGAAATACAGTTTGGGAGGTGAGTGTTAGCCCACCAGAATGGGAAACGAGTGGATCCTACATCAAATAAAGGCCGAACTGTCCCCCCCCGTGGGGGGGGGGGGGAGGTTGAAGATGAATTTGTCCTACTTTGGGCCACTTCATGAGAAGGCAGGACTCTCTGAAAAAAAGACAAATACTGCTGGTGCTGGGAAAGGTTGGAGGCAGCAGGAAAGGAGGAAGACCAAATGTGAGATGGATTTATCCATGATAGAAACCACAGGCTTGCGTTTAGAAAAGCCGAGCAGGGCAAGCCATTTTGCCATGAATCAGAAGCAATTGATGGAATGTAACAACAACAAAAATTCTGTAGCATGGGAAACACTACAGTTATCTAATCCTACCTAATTCAGAAGTGCAGGAGAATGAGATAATGCCCAATAGGCTGGCAGGAAATATATTTCAAATCCTGCAGAATTGTAGTGGTCTCACTCCTTCGCAACCAACCTAATTTGGGTTACAAGATTCTCTCATTGTTTCCCTTCTTGTCCCACAATGCACGAAATCTCAGCTGGTCAGACTGTCAGGATTTGAACTCATGGTGGCTGTTCAGATCGTGGTGGCATGTGATGTTCATTTTGTGAAGCACTGGTGCCTTGCCGCATCTTTTAATACACTCTCTGAATATGTGCAGAGGTTAAAAGTGAACAGAGATTGTGAACGGTCTTGCTGCTCTGACCCACTTCTGCATGCTTAGAATGAATCCACCTTTTCTGTAAAACTTCCTCTATGAAATGATTGTAGTAGAAATACATAAAGTATTAATAGAGATGGGCACGAATCAAAAAATGGCATTTCATTTGTCGTTTGTCGTTTGGGGGGGTCCGTTTCGGTTCGTTTCCATTTTTCATGAATTTTTGCAAAAAATCGTTTTTGTTTTCATTCATTTTTATTTCATTTTTTTGTGATTTTTTTTAAGATTTTAAGCAATTCACTCATATTGCAGTAACGGAAACGAAACGCACGACAAAATTCCCGGTGTTTCTGTTCGTTTCGTTTCATTTTAAAGACAAAATTCGTTTGTTGTTTCATTAGCTAACGAAACGAAAAAACAAAAATGGAAACAAAAAATTGTTCGTTTCATGCCCTTCTCTAATTATTAGCATTGTGTACGTAACTTAATGGCTTTTCCCAGGGTTTTTTTTTTTTTTTTTGCTTTTTCTCTACTTTGACATACAAAGAGTAATGTACCATATTTTTTCATCTATAAAACGCCCCCATGTATAAGACACAACCCCACTTTCCAACCCAAAATTACAGTTTTTCAAACACACAGTTCTCTCCTTGTCTTACTTCTGTGTATAAGACAACTCTGTTTTTAGTCTAACAAGTTTAGAGAAAAATAGTCTTATACATGAAAAATACTGTATTTGCTTTCTACCTCATTGTCATCAGGACAACACAGGAGAATTTGGAGCAGGCAATTCAGAATAATCAGTGTTGCTTTTTCAATGTCGAGGCATACTCCTACGTGTAATGATAGGTTTTTTGTTTTTTTTTTGCCCTTAATGGAGGAACGTGCTTCAGGCTTGCACACTTTAAGCAGTCTGTAACAGCTCTATAACCTCTGCCTATGGGGGAAAGTTATTGCTCAACGCTCAGGAATGCATAGCCAATGTGACAGCAATAGGAAATAACCTCAGAGATTACAGTGGGGGCCACGAAGGGGCAGTGGATTCAAAACACAGACTGGATGTAAACAACATATTTTAGGCTGCCGTAGAGGGCCTTCCCAGGGACATTTCAGAGTAAGAGCTGGGCTTAGAAAGCAAAGCAATCAAAAATTGCAGCCCTGGGTCAGCGGAGCCACTGAAAACTGTTTTCAAATCTATTGTGATTAATTGGGCAACATCATTTTTAACTTTATGGAAGTTAATTGTTTTGAATATGTTCCCTGTGGCTGGCAAGTGTGACCTCTAAAATGATTTCCCTCAATATACATTTCTTGTTGAACCCAGCATCATTCATAGGCATTGTACGACAATCCTACCATTTTGCGTGGAAAAAAACACATCTCAGAAACAGAAGCTTAAGGAATGCCCCCACTCAGATGGTGTTTCATGAAATGCAGACACACATTTTTCTGGAAATGAGCAAAATACTGTTTCCCCTCTCTTCAAAATACTTTTTGCTATATTCACATGCAACTATATAAGTTGGTATGTTCAATTAACTTAAAGTTTCCTTAGCAGCCCTCACCAATAGACTGCTTTACTTATTTCCCCCTTTGTTTTCTGGACCTTGAAGAGTAAAGCTGCTGACTGGTAACAGCAGCATGGAAATAGGTTACACTATGATGCTTCCTCCTCCTCCTCTTCCTCCATGCATTCGTCAATACTAGGGATGGGCAGTAAATGAAAAATGAAAAGCTCTTTTGTCATTTTGTTATGTAACAAAACAAAATGAAACGAAACGAAACGAGGAAGCAGCATTTCGTTATAGATAAAACAAAATGGTCGTTTCCCCATTGAAACAAACCATTTCGTTCCATCGTTTTCGGGCTCCCACCATTTTCTGAGGGCTCCTGCTGAGCTGTCAATGGTTGGAGCCATGTAAACCTGGCCCAGTAGGCACCAGGGGGTCCTGGTTTAAAGGGCTCCAGCCATTGACAACTCGGCAGAAGCCCTTTAAAAATGGCTCCCGGAGTCCCAGGCACCCAATATGGTGCCTCTAGGACCCAGGGGAGCCATTTCATTTCATACATTTTTTTAAAAAAATGTAAGAAATTAAACAAAACAAAATGGGGGTGAGCACGAAATGAAACGAAACATTATTTTTCCATTTCATGCCCATTCCTAATCAACACCCAAGAAAGAAGCAGGATTGTGCCCAAAAGCCCCACAGCCACTATAGAGCCACGCTGGCCGTGCCCCTTGACAGCTATGCATAAACCTCAGTAGCACGACAGGACTGTGTACATGCATGCAGACATCCCTCCATAGGGCCATTTCACAATAAGGGAAACCCTGGTAGTCTTAGGATTCCACCATCCCCCCTACCCCAAATGGAGGAGACCGTCTTTCTTTCTTTCTTTCTTTCTTTCTTTCTTTCTTTCTTTCTTTCTAGAGAGCAGAATTAGCTTTACCATTTCTTACATCATGCATATTCATCATATTTCATTTTGATTGACAGCGCCACACAGCAGACAATCCCCCAAACGAACTGATGTGTCAGAGTGCCACTTTTGTCAACATCAGGCTTGCCAGAATGTATTAAATTCACGAAGTCATTGTCTATCTTTTCCTCTCCATCCCCACTCTGTCCCTACTGAATCTATTCACAGGTTGACAATGGGTCGCCCGGTCGGAGCTGGTGATCTGCACGTTGTTTAGGAACCAATCAGCTCTTTTTAAAAAAAGGAAGCATCCCTGGCTAAATTACTTTGTATACAGTGAAAAACACCAAGCGAGCAACAAAATTGGTCTGCTGCACCTTGAAGACTAATCGGCGTCTTGCACGGTGAGCTTTTGAAAGCCACAGCCCTCTTCATCAGATGCACTTCATGCAAAAAGCAGATGGTCTGGGGTGAGATTAAGCAACAAGATTAGAGGGAAATTAACTGCAGGCAATACTGACAGTGACAATGGAATTATTCACACTGACTGTTCACTAAAGACAGCTGCCCTGAGAGCTCAGTGAGTTGGGGACCTGGCTGTGGAGCCAAAGGCCTAGAGTTCAATTCCCCACAGGAAGAGCCTTGGGCAAACTGCACAGACCCAAAGCGCCCCCAGAAAAAGGAAACAGTAAACCCCTTCTGAGTACTCTAGATCTAGATACCTCTGGAAAATGTTAATAGACGTCAGAATTGACCTAAGGGCACATAGTTAATGAATCCACAAAATGGCTTCTGAGAACACAAATACCCTAGCATTAAGAAAAGCCTGGTCTCTTCTCCTCATGGAGGCCACATTCCGTATTATACAGCCTCCACAGAAATTCTTGAGAGGAAATTCTTTTTATTTGTTTGTTTTATAGGGTGTAATGGAATATATAGCAATATTGTGCACCACTTTCCAAGATAATGGAGAATATGTATAAAATGTCCGAAAAGAGACGTTTTTAAGTTTGGTGTTCATGCTGATTCTTCCATGCTGGGAAATCCTTGCCAAGGCCAACCCGAAATTTGTAGACTACTTAGTTGTGACAAGTCACATTGCCCGGGATGCCCCACGAGGAGACTAGTTTAAATATATTAGGCTTGGTTTGGGGAAGGAGGAGATTTGTGAGATGTAGCCCTTTGTCCCCTCTGTCATTGAATCCTAAACAGAAAAAAAAGCATTTCTGAACCAGATTAGAAGGGGTAGGTAGGGTGGGAGATCTGGTTTTATATTTAGTTAAGGACTGCATGGTAAGCCTCTTCAAAAGGATAATAGAAGCCAACTATAAATAAATAATACTAATACTAATAGTTAAACAGCATTTGGGTGTCCGTTCTGCAATGTTACTGTGCATGAATGATGGTTTTGATTGTGTGTAGAAATTAGTACGATATTAATCCCCCATCATATTCCACTTAGACATGTTCACAGGAGAAGATTATTATTGAGATTTTCCTGTCTTCAGAGGTAACTAATCATCAATCTCAAGAGCAAAAATATTTTTGCCTTGAGTGTGTGTTCCCTTTGAATAAAGATTCATGCATTGATGTCTGAACCATATGCTTTTATTCAGCCACAGATGCAATTCCTGAGGGAGGAACCTGTACCTTCAGAACAGAAGAAGCAGAGTGTGGGTGTGTTTGACAACCAGTGCGCTGCTTTCCTGTCATGAGCCTCTCACAAAAGCTAAACAGTAGAAAGGAAAGATTTCTTAAAATGATGCTATGGATTCCAAGCATTTTGCCAGATTGATACCTTAGGTGCAGGGCAGGTGATAACTTCCTGGACACCCATATTAGTTGATGATGAGTCCAACTCCATTCCTGCAAACAAACTATGGTTTATTAACTAATCCCCAGTTGAAAGAATTAGAAGTCACTGGCCAGAATTCTGCTGCTTAGCGCAATCATTGCACTAGCGCAGGACCACTGAATAAGGGGAATGAGGTGAGTCAACTTCTCCATAGGTTGCATAAAACATGCCCTCTAATTTTTGTCTCCATTGAGTAGGGCTCTCTTCTGAGCAAATCCCACCCCACTCCCCAGCAGATTCCATCGCAACTGGAAGAAAAGTGGTCACGACTGGTTCACGGGGTGGAAAACCCCTGAGCAAAAGGTGCCAGGGGTGTGGGCAGCTGCATGGCCGGATGACTTCGGAACCTTGGTTCCATTGATTCAAATCAGCCTACTCTAATTGCAACTTAATTATGTCAAACTGCCCTAACTGCACTGTGTAGACATATTCTTAGTTTTGAAAGAGGACGTCACGTTATATTTGCAGGAGTTGATTCGCTCGTGGCCAACCGGTTTAATTATACCTAAATTATATGCAATCCATCAAGACAAAGCTAGTAGGAGACAAAGCAAACCAGGAGACAAATTTTGCCTTGTTCCTAGTAACCTTTATACCAAAGCAAAACAATAATATAAACCTTCAATCTCATAGGCACTTATTTGGGAGTAAATTCCATGGAAAGTGGAAATTACTTTTCAATAGAGATTAGAGATTGCATCACACATGTGCCTAAAAGACCATGGATTGTTTCCTTTGTACGCTGTATAGTTTGTCTTGAGTTTAGATCATTTCTTTGTGGTCCAGGCAGGTCATGTGATTTAATGCAACAACTACATTTCTCCTTGGGTTTCTTTGGTCCCATACTACAGACCATCAGCTCATGTGCTTCATTACACTTTTCCTGCATGTCCACTTTCTGCCACAACTTTTTCTTCCTGACAATTTTCTCTCTCTTTATTAAAAAGGAATTGGGATTAAGACTGCAGATCTGGGAAGCAAAGAGCCAGAAAACATCCATCCTTGGGTATGTCAAAATGACTTCATTTCTGATGGCCGGTTCACACATGTGTCCCCCAACATTTCATTTCTTGGTTACTTCCCACATAATGCGTGACATTCATAAGTGTGGATGTATTTCACTAAAAACGATTGCGGTTCAGGTGACATGCAATGTTATCAAAGTTATACCTTTTCTACTAGTGACCTGCAATGTCACATTTGCATACACACATCATCAAGTGATACACATGCATGTGTAACCCAGCCTTCCTTCACTGTTGAGTCCTGGGCATGTCTTAGTATTCTTTTTGTTCTCACCCATCTGAAAAACAATGCAGTGAATGGATTTTCAATCTCTTCCATGTACTGGAGATGCGCAGATTAGAGACTTAGAACTGCAGGGCTAGAAGGGACCTTGTGGATCATTGAGTCCATTCCTTGTCAGGGAGGCACAGTGGAGAATTGAACTCCCAGCCTCTGGTTCTGCAGCAAGATGTCTAAACTACTCCAGTAGATTACATCCTGCCATGAATATGTGCATGCATGGAGGGGTGGGGTGTTTTCCCCCATAGGCATCATAGCAATTGCCCCTTGGGAGTGGTACAGGTTTCACCCAAGGTCTACAAGTCTGGTAGCTGTACTTCCCAGTACAGCCTCATGGAGCAGTGGTTAAACGGTGGTACTGTAGCCACAATTGTACTCACAGCCTAGGGTTCAATCCCAGGTAGCCAGCTCAAAGTTGACTCAGACTTCTGTCCTTCTGAGGGCCACAAATGAAGTGCCCAGCTCATTATGTGTGGGGGCGGGGGGGGGGGCCGGGAGGGTGCGCGATGTCTAGCCTGTGTAATTAAATTATAACATGCTCAGAGAGTGCCTTAAAGTGCTAGAGGGAGGTATATAAGCAGCACACTTTGCTTTTTTGCTTTTACAGCTAGGATCAGTTCTGCCAACTGAACAATTATGGGATGATCACAGATCTCATTGTCTGATGTGCCGAGATCTCAGTGTTTCTTTAGCTTGGCGTCCAGGGCCTACTAAATTCTTCTTTCTAGCAATGAGCATCCCTTGACATGCGTGGGTGTGCGTCTGTCAACTGTTGTCATGGAAGACATTGACTGAAACTTGCCTCAGGCATGATTCTCTGCAAAGATACCATATTTCCTTTCAGAATGAGTTCAAAATGCAGCTCTGACGCTATCTTCCACATATGAAGTTACTTCCTATTTGTTGCAGTAGATGAGAATAAGATTCCATCAACACCCTCATATATACATGGAATTAGTAACAAGAGTCATAAAGGTACACTGATAGCCCAAGCTCCAGATGCAAATGCACCTGGGGGCCATATACCCCCACAGTCCTCCCATCTGTGTAAGCATGTACATTCATTCCTACATCCAAAGAAATCAGTCACATGCTATACACTCCCAGCCCAGTCAAACATACACATCCTTAATTTGTGCACACACAGAGAGGTCAGTATTCACATAGCAGTCCTTCTCAATGGACTGGATGGGGCACAGAGCTGCAACAGAAATGAGGGAATTTTGTCCATATAGCAGACCACTGGCCTGTCTAATAAAATACTGAGAGTACGTCCAGACAGGCATATATTGGATTCACATTTGGTGTTATTGGGTTCAAGTCAAATGATAGCATCCACATGTGTTTTGATTCAGAATGATCCATTCTGCCACCTTTGACAGCTGACCCATTCCTTTTTGGCACAGCATTAGGGCCATAGTTTTTGTATGTGTGTGATTCAGAAAAGTCCTTATTAACCTGTTCTGTAGCCCATTTGGATTGGGCCAAAACAGAGCTGTGGACTATATGTGAGGTGAAAACACTATGACATATTTGATGGCTTGTGGCATTGAGAGGGGCAATTAAAAACTCCTCCTCTATTCTTATCTATTCTACTATTTACAATGTTAATATGTATTTTCCTATTGATGTAGCACTATTCTAGATAAATGAGATACATTGGCAGTATTATGCGTGCCATGCTAGCTAGATGCATTGTTCTTTTGCTGTGGCACACAGGCCATCATGGTGGGAAGAAGAGTGTCATTAACCAGGGTGGGGATATATTGGAGTGATCCAAAGACTTGTTTGGCCCCTTCCCTCATGAGAAAAAAATGTTGATCAGTCTGACTGGAAAGATCACTGAATTGAGAGAGAAAAGAGATGTAGGAAAATATAAGAACCTTTTAAGCATAAATTGTTCATTCCAACCTCTCCATTTGGAAATTAAGATATCTGCAGCTTTGAACTTTGTATTTGCAGTCTTATGACCAGAATTGAGCTATGTATGGGCTACCAGATGCTGTCAGGCTATAGCAGCCATTATTATACACTATTTGGCTACACTGAATAGACCTGAGGTAAATTTCAGCCCAGCAACATTGGAACGAAAGGCTGTAAGCCATATGAATAAATCAAAAACTAAACCACTCTTTTTATTTCTCCTGTGAGTCTCTACCCTTTACTAGTTTATTTTTATTTTTATTTTTATTTTTATTTTTATTTTTTTAAAATTATTGTCTTCAGCTGAAAAAGCCTCCAAGAGCAGCTTTCGTGTGACCGATAACAAGCCAACCCTGCCTTCAGGATGACAATCAAAAAAGGACGCACCCCAAAAGGGAAAGAAATTGAGAGGGAGGAGGGTAAAAGCTAACCCAAATATTAGGTCTTAGTTGCAAGGTTCTTATAAGGACCGGCTGGAGTGGAAAAAGTTCAGAGTGAGGGTGAGTCAGATGTTGCTGGTCTCTTAATGGAGCCTATGGGAATCCTGCTGCCCTCCCCACCCGCCGCCTCCAGCCTGATGGAGTGGCTGCTGCCAGATGACAATTGATGCAGGGTGGAGCTGGCTTCTCAACTGAGCCAGTAAAGGGGCCCCCTACTTCCTTCCTTTCCCTCAGTACTGCCTGATGGAATGGCCGTGGTCAGGCTTTCAGCCAGGGGAACTTGACTATTTAAAAAAAAAAAAACCTTTTAAAATCTTTTTATGCTCTCTGTTGAAACCCATTGTAACAATGCAGAATTAAACGTGCTTTTTATATCTTGAGGGATCAGGTATATTATTAACCCTAAAAGTTCATTACAATCCTTTCGTCCGGCTTGGCAGCATTAGAATGCTTTTCCATCTGGGTAAGATAGCAGTTCTGGTCTTTTGCCAGTCACTCTGGCTGGAGTAGAAAAACTTTCCGCAGGGTGGTAGGTGTGGTGACATTTGTGATGGGGAGTAATTGCTGACAGCTGGTGCAGTCAGGGCACTTGGGCTGGTCACCTTTCATGTGTAGGATTGCCACTCCCGGAATCTCCAACTCAGCTAGTTGATGGATTCCAGGATGGGTATGCCCATACATTTGGAGGATACCAAGCTGAGGAAGGCTGCTTCTGTAGTCTTAGGGTCTGTGTACACAGCGCAGTCAGAGTAGTGTAACAGCCATGCCTTCATCCTAGGTAATGCTAGGATCTGTAGTTTAGAATTCTTACAATTCTCCACCAGAGAGCTCTGCAGCAATTTTCCCCATTGTATAGTCTGTGCGGACGCCTAGCAGACAGAACTATGGACAGTATTAACCAGAGGTGGGTTATGACATTAAAAGAGGGCAGAAAAATTCTCTTCTCTATGTTCATCTTTTTATGCAGTGGCATTCAATACCATGCTAGCTTGATGTACTATAGTTTCAGTTTTCTAGTTACTTATTTTAACAACAGCCAAAAGGGACGCCACTGCAGCCCCCTGAATGATGTATGGAAGATGTATGTTATCTGTTTTTTTTTTATTTTTATTGTAAGCCGCCCAGAGTTCCCTTTGGGAAGATGGGTGGGGTATAAGATAAATAGATAAATAGATAAATAAATAAATAAATAAGAAAGAAAGAAAAAGACAAGGAAGGAATCTTTGTTGACTCCATGAGCTCTGCACCCATAAGGCAGCACAGTCCCAGCAGAGCCGTAACTGAAGGCAGAAAGGAGGGGATAACCTCTCTTCCATCTCCCCAATTTCCACCCTGACGTTTCCCCTTTGCATTTTCCCCAGCTGCTACCTCCTTACTTGAGGTAGTAAATCAGATAAACTTACTCATGAGGAAACTAGTAATCCCAAGATTTTTGTGGACCCTTCTCACAGAGGAATAAACAGCTCCAGTGTGAATGGAAGGATCACTGGAGTAAAGAGATAAAAGAGATCACACAGAATATAAGGACCTTTTAAATGCAAACCAGGCCTTGCCAAACTCTCCTATCTGGACCGTCCCAAAGGTGAAGGGTGGAATAGTACCCACTTTCAAGTTCTGCCTGAGGAAAACAACTGGATTGGCTGTTTTAACAAAGGTAATAGGAGCATGTTCTCAGGTATATCAAGCTAACCAAGCTAACCAGGGGTATTTGTACACAACCCCTAAACTCTGCCGCAAATGGCTCCCAGCTCCGGAGCTTAAAATTGTTTCCCCACCAGCTCCGGAGTTTACAGATAATTAAGTGCGACTACGCCCACCTAAGCGCGTCCCAGCGCACTTTTCAGGTACCTGCTCTCCAGAGGTGAAAATTCCTGATGCGGATATAACGTAGTGACTGCCGGGCTCTCCTTGCTTCTGTTTGTTCTTTTTTTGCCCCCCGCCCCTTTAAGAGATCTGAATGCAGTGCCAGGACGGCAGAACGGAGGTGAGCGGCATTCTTTTCTTCCTTTTTTTCTCCCTCCCCTCACGCAGCCAGCATCCAGGAGTGCGGAGGGGGTGGGAACGCAGGAACAGCGACAAACCCCTAAGATCTCTGGTCCGAATTTAAGTGGCCAGTGGATCTTAGGGGTCTTGTGAAAAGGCTCCAGGTGAAGCTACAGAACTACATGTGGTACAGAAAGAAATCCTCTTGCTGACTCCTGGAATCTTCCATCGGAGGAGACTGTCTAATGCAGTGGTTCCCAACCTGGGGGTCGGGACCTCTTTTGGGGTCAAACAACCATTTCACAGGGGTTGCCATGAGCCAGTGCAGAAAAGGGCACAAACGGTTTGGGTCTAGAGGAGGAGGGGGAGAAACAGTGAGTTACAGCTTGATAGGTTGGAGGGGATGTCAGTCAGTGGCACTGGGGGCTGCAATTGGCTGAGGGTGCCTGTAGAGGGAAGTTCTCCATGGCACCTGTGGCAGTGGCCTGCCAAAGGGGGCTTGTGGACTCTTCCAAGCAGGGCAATCGGGGTCACCACAACATGAGGAACTGTATTAAAGGGTCCCGGCATTAGGAAGGTTGAGAACCACTGGTCTAATGGTAGGACCAGCTCTGACTCCTCTCCCTTCTACATCGTCATGCCCTGGATGCCGATATTAAGATGTGGAAGAGACGGGCTAATCTTTCAGAACATCTTCCCCACTGAACCAGAATTTTTTCAAGAAATATCTGTCTCCATACCACTGGTAAGGCCAACAGTACAAGTCACCAATAACTCAAAGTAGCAAAACAAGAAAAGTCCCAGCAGTCTCAAATTCCTTCACTTCAGGGTGTATTTTTCTTTTTGTTGTTTTAAAAAGGTCCCTCTAGGTTTCAGAATTCATTGACATGCATAGTGTAAAAGAGCTTAAAAAGAGAACCAGGATTTGTGAAATTATCGGATTCCAAGACATCCAAGAAACAGGAAAGACAGAGGGAAAGTGTTTGTGCGTACATAACAAAAAGCTGGATCCAGCAGCTCAGTGGTGAGGCCCCCTGGATAAAAAGCATCCATCTTCCGGAACAAAGGAGTTACATAACAATGACATGGAACTGGAAACCCATCCAAACCCAGTCCTTTGCTGAACCCACCTCTCAGGGGTGGGGAATAATGATGGGCTGGATGCAAGCAGTTGCTTCCTCTTGCTCTCGCTCACCTCCTCCACCGAAGCTGAGCCACCAAAGCCTTGTCACACATCCCAAACAATCAGCCTGGTGTGTAGAAAAGCAGCATCTTTGGCGCTGTAGATTTGGGAGGAGTAGGAAGGGCCCCCACTGCCATGATTCTTCCTGGCTCCGAGACATGAACTCCAGGAACGAATAGAAGAAGAAAAAAGATGCCGTCCTTAAATGACCCTTTTGAATTTCATAATGATGGCAAATTAACAATTTTGCACAGAGCAAATCCAAAGTTTACAGAGGAACAAAGGAGGTTCCAATAAAGGGATTAACCAGACTGCTAGTTCTTCCTGTGCCAGTCTCTCCTTCATTTCCTCCCTTCCTCCTCATGTGCGTGTGTGCACACGCATGCACACACACACGCGCACACACACACAAACAGACACATACACACAAAGGAAAGAGAGAGAGAGAGTGACGTTTTCTGCTACTTGAATATGCCCTTGGTCACTGAAATACATGAAACCATATCAGTTGTGACTCCAGTACAAAGACCTTCTCTGTTGAAAAGGAAATAACCTGCAAATTCCATTGGGAGGAAAGGCCGTGTTGTATTACAGCCTAATCACACCTGCTAAAGGAACTCTAGTTATATCAATTCTTTCCAAACCTCTGTGGTATTGATATTTATTTTCGTGGTCACATGGTTTATATACCAGGCGAACGTTCCCATTGGTTTTAACAGTAAAGAATCCATTTGTCCGATTTGAAATGTTACCGTTACACACCATAGAATCAGTATTTTTTCTCTCTCTCGTTTCTTGCAGCAGTGATGCCTCTTATTTTTATTTAAAGCAAGACAAAAGAAAAATGAAAAAACCCTGATAATGTAGATCGGAAAGGTTTTCTTGTTTGGGAGCAGCTGATCTGCGTCACAACAGGGAGGTCCGAGCCTTCTCTTCTCCTTTGCAAGAGCAAAGGGTTAAAAAGAAGGCCAAGGAGATGCCACACTTTTTTCTTTATAATTCAAAGCAAGAAAATTGTGCTCCAGCCCTCCTTCAAAGGCTGCAGCAGTGGGGTGGGTGGGAAAAGGCGTTCTCCTTTGAAGTGCTAGTGAAAGATATCCACCTTCCACCTTTACATTATAAGCAGAATCCCATAGAAAAACAAGAGAAATGCATAAAAACACATGCAACATATGTTCATAATATGCAAGGATGAAACAATGCAGAAGTCAAAAGCAAAAGTCAAAAGGTTACCAAAAACTAACACACAAGTACATCATCCAATACATGGGCCGTGGCAAACAGATTCAACCATAGACCAGAAGTTCCCTGTTTCAAATTTCATTTCTGCCCTGAACTAGGTAGGCAGGTCAGTTCTAGCAAGGAGTCTCCCACGCATCTTCTTCTTCCCCCTAGTGTTTTCCTACAGGTGTGGGGCCTGCTTTTCAGAGTCTGAAACTCCATTTTGCCCAGTCGACTGCATCTTCAAGGCAGACGCTGACAATTTGCATGTCCTTATTGACAGTGTGTCTCCAATTTAGTTGCCCATGCGGCCACCACCCATTGATTTTTTAAGGAAATATGCAGTTTGGGTGACGGTGGAAGGTGCTTCTTTAAGGACATGTCCATACCAGCAGAGCTCGCTTTTTCTCATCCTCTGTTATTGATACCACACTTGCTCTCAGGTAGTATCATTTGTGACACAGTTGAGTAGGGAGATACTGTACCCAATATCCAACAGAGCATACACATTTCCATGACACAGAGGCAGCTCTTTATGCCCACTGTTGCTGTCCAGCAGTCTGTGGTATACAATGCAACAGGATGGACCATTGTCTTGTAAGTCTTGGATTTGGGATGGATCGGCATTTGTCTCTCATAAAGTACATCAGTGAATTCTCGCCATTGCTACCAGGCTGCATTCACCCTTGCTCAAACATTGTCACTTATGCCGCCATTGCCTTGGAGATGGGAGCCAAGATACTGGAAGATATCCACTTTCTTTATGTTTTCTTCATTTATTTGGCAGGTCCCATGAGTGGTAACAATCTCTAGGTACTCAGTCTTCTTGATGTTTAGGCAGAATTCAAAGCAGGTCACAGAGTTTTTCTCTCTCAGATAGCATTACTGAGAAGTCCTGTCACGACCTCTCTTGCTTGTCACCTGAAGGGGATGCCCACATGGCGCTTGTGCCTTGAAACGGCAGCGTGAAATGTAGAAAGCAGCATGGATGCCTTTCCCAAGAAAGGAAATACTGTGATTGTGGTTAAGTCTACACTCACCCTGTGGTTATCTTGCAGTTTTTACAAGTACAGGAACCATGGAAGGCTCTTCGCTCCGTTCCCCTCCGTTGCTGATAACAAGGGTCTCTGCATCATGTTTGGAACATGTTTGGAACAAAGGCAAACAGAGATTCATTTTGATTACTAGAGGTTTCTTCTCTCAATCAGCTGCTGCTTTTCAAGCATTCCTGATGCCAGGCAATCAGAGAGAGCACCACACATATGACCTAATGGAGCCAATTTATAAAGCCCTATAAAGTTATAAAGGGTTTTAGGTCTCTAGCTGCAGAACCACAGGCTGGGAGTTCGATTCTTCCACTGTGCCTGCTAGGAATAAAGCCAGCTTGTGTGGCCTTGGGCAAATTGCATAGTTCCTCCAGGCCCACAGAGGAATGAAAAGGCAAGCCACTTTCATGTTTTCTCTTCCTGGAGAATTCTGAAAAGGATTGCTATAAGAAAGAATTAATTTGACAGCACATTTATTATTATCATCATCATCATCATCATCATCATCATCATCATCATCATCATCATCATCATCATCATCATCACACAGCAGACAAGATAACTATGCTGTATTACAAATCACTAGTCAAACTCTTCCCAAGCGTTTAGGACTATGCAATGTATTGGCGAATTATGCGAGCAGATCCCAGTAGGGCGGTTTTCTGCAGCTGGCTGATGGTGACTTTGTCAACTCCAGTTTCTTCTAAATACTTGCTTAGCTCTTTAGGTACCACAATTTTTATTTATTTATTTATTTATTTATTTATTTATTTATTATCATAATCATCATCATCATCATCATCATCGTCGTCGTCGTCGTCGTCGTCATCATCATCATCATTATCGTCATCATCATCATCATTAAAGACCTCAATGGCTTGGGTCCAAACTATCTCAAGGACCATGTCTCCCTTTAAAAGCCTATCCAGGTGTTAAAGTTATCGGGAGAAGCCTTTAAGTACCACCACTTTCATAACTGCTGGCTGTGGACATGGGAGAGGGCCTTTTCCATTGCTGCTCCCCAAACTTTGGAACTCCCTCTCACAGGAGGCCAGGCTGGACCCACCTTTGCTCTCCTTCTGCAGGCAGACAAAGGCTTTTCTCTCCAGGCAGGCTTTCACTTAATGACTGGCTGCCTGAGTGTGGCTTTTAAATGGATGGCTGTGCCTTTACCGCTTTGAATACGTTTCTGGCAGTGCTTTTGTTTATAATTTTTAGTATGGTATTTGTTCGATCCTTTGTAGCATTTGTAGACTTAGTATTTTTAGATTTCAATATAGTAATACCTTGGTTTAAGAGTAACTTAGTTTAAGAGCGTTTTGCAAGACAAGCAAACATTTATTCTACATTTTGCCTTGATCAACAAGCAATATCTTGATATACAAGCACTGGAACAGGTCGCATTATTACAAGTGAGCCAGTGGTGGCTCTCTTTCCCTCCCCCTGCTGGATTGTGGGTGATTGTCTGGAACATTCCATCTCAGGCAGCCACCAAAGCTAAGGAAGGAGAAAGGAATAGAGGTCTCCCTTGCACCAGACAGGTACATTTTCAAAGGGGAGTGCAGATTAAGAGTTTTATTTTCTTTGTACAGTGATGCCTCTGATAATGAATTTAATTCATTCTCAGAGGCAATTTGTTATCCGAAAATTTTGTTATCCAAAACGTGGTTCCCCATTGAAATGAAAGAGAAACCAATTATCTGTTCCAGAGGTCCGAGAAAGGGCAAAAAAGCTGGGGTGGTGGTGGTGTGCACTTTAAAGGCCTGCAGTGCTGGAACACCCCCTCCAGATCACCTCCTCTGCAGTGCAGTGCAAACATGGACAAGAGAAACTAGCAAGACTACCCCAGCCTATTCCTACCCAAGGTGCATGGGGGAAATGCAAAGAGACAAACATAGGGAGCAAGAGAAATCCAGCCTGTTCTTGCCTGTAGAGCAATGGAAAAGAATGTAAACATGGAGAGAAGAAAGCAGCATGACTACCCCAGCCTTTTCCCACCAAAATGCAAAGAAAAGCAGAGCAAAGATTAATAAAATCTAGCTCCCTACCTTTCCAAGTTTGAAAGGTCCAAATCCCTCAGCAAAACACGTCCAGAATGGCTCAAAAAACCATGGAAAAACCCACTCTAACTCCTCCCACCCCTCCACAAACTACAGGGATTGCAATACATCCTGGGTACACTTTTTTGCAAGGCATTATGAAACATTTGTTATCCGAGGCAGCCTATAGGGAACATTTGTTATCCGAGTCAACCCTATACCCAGAAATTTCCATTTGTTATCTGAAATATTTGTTATCAGATGCATTCTTTATCCAAAGTTTTACTGTATTTATATTTCTATTTAATTTGTTTTCAACATTATTTATTTATGTCTGTGAAGATCAGTCATCCAGTTGAGTTTATCTGGCTGTTTAGTGGCTGGATCAATGGATCAGCCTGAGACCCAGAGCTGATGGAAGAAACTGGTCATTCCCTACATGGCTGAAGTGTCTGAAAGCTTAAAGGAATTTTTGGCAAACACCACATCCCTGATTATTTCAAACCCACAAACACATTAAGGCAGAGACTTGTCCACCCAAAGGACCCGACACCAAAACAGAAAAGGAGCAATACAGTATATGCGGTCCAATGTAGTGAGGAGTGTGCAGACCTCTACATCAGAAAAACTAAACAGCCATTAAACAGGAAGATGGCCCAACATAGGAGGGGCAACAGCCTAGGACCAGAACCAGCCATACAACTCCACTTGAAGGACAAAGGGCACTCGTTCAAAGATGAGGATGTACACATATTAGACAGAGAAGATAGGTGGTTTGAGAGAGGGATCAGGGAAGCCATTCATGTGAGTATTGAAAACCCCTCTCTCAACAGAGGTGGGGGACTCAGACACAATCTGTCTGCTACTTATCAGGCAGTGATTTCAACAATGCCCAGACAAATCAAAAATACTTCACACCTCTACCACCACCAAGGCCATAGCTAACGACCCATATTTTATGGATTTCAGTACCTTAGGACAGTGATGGCAACCCTTTTAGAGACCAAGTGCCCAAACTGCAATTCAGAACCCACTAAATTTTTCGCAAAGTGCCAATATAGTAATTTAACCTGTATATAGGTGGCTATGAAAGGGCGATGTCGGGTGCCCACAGAAAGGGCTCCGAGTGCCACCTTTGGCACCCGTGCCATAGGTTCTCCATCACTGCCTTAGGCCATTGTTCACCTAATGGCCTATGGAGACTAGTGTCCACCTAACGAGCCTATTTAGGCCATTGTTCATCTTGTGAGCCTATTTCAGACCAGGGTGACAAGAGGTCAAAGTAATTATCAAATGGAGGACTCAGAACTAGCTTTCCTGAGACTGACGAAGCTGTTTGAATGAGCACTAAAACATTTCAATCTCTCAAGAAAAGAAGTCCAGTTGCCATGACTCAACTTCCAAACATTCTTTCCTATTTTTTCAAACCATTTCCAGTCATGGGGCAGCTAGTCAAATGTGTATAGGGCTACAAATTGCACTTTATTATTGTCATTTTAAAAACACAGAGTAAAATCCAGTTGTTAATCCCAAGCAGAGCAGATTCCTCAGCCAGGTACCTAAACCATGGTGTGGATGTGGACATCTAGCCAAATTCTTTTGTGAGTTTTGGCACTTTTTGTGTACAGTATGTGGTCTATGGGACCCCAGAACAAGTCATTTGAGTTTCCATTATTTCTTATGAGGAAATTTGCTTTGATTTAAGAGTGTTTTTTTACAAGCATGTTTCCGGAACGGATTTTATGCTTGTGAGTGAACCAAGGTATTGTATTGTTGTTAAAAGATGGAAGCTCCCTTGTTCCTCTCTAAGGAGAATGACAGGGTAAAAATATTTTGAACAGACAAACAAGTTCAGTGTAGGGTAACACTTCCTGGATCTGGGTTGACCTCACTATGAACAAGTAGATATTATTGCCAAGGGCTTTGGCCACACATTCTCAGCCTTTTACATGTCTTCCTTGAAAAACGGCTGGCAGGAAGCAGGGGTGCTTGTTGCCAGTGACAAACGTCTTTATGACAAGAACAGTAAGCTGCCTCTTCAACTCAGCCCCAGCTGAAACTAAAATGCTATTACAATAGGACCCCGGTATCTTCTGGGGATCGGTTCCAGGCCTTCCCATGGATAATGAAAACCGTGGATAAGAGAGAACGCCTGCCCACCCCACCCCCCACACTGAGGTTTCCTGACAGTAGCTTGCTTTATGACTGCTGTTTTGAGACAGTAGCTTGCCTAATGGCCGCTGTTTGTGACAGTAGCTTGCTTTACAGATGCTATTTGTGACAACAGTTTGCTTTACAGTTGCTGTTTGTGACAACAGCTTGCTTTACAGCTTGCTTTGTTTAATTAAACATTATTTAATTTTTTTCCCTCTGCCAACCGTGGATAACTGAATCAGTGGATAATGAATCAGTGGATATGGGGGTCCTACTGCAATTATTACACATGGGTTAGGGAAGGGGGAGTCCTCCAGATTTAGTAATAACCACCTTAGAACTGCAGAGCAGGGAAGGACCCTGTGGATCTGCCAAAGGAGGTGGGGCTTTGAAGAGCCAAACACCTCTTTGGCTTATAAACCAAGCAGCACGAAGCACCGAACCAGCGGTTCGTGCCCATCCCGAAGACACAGTGAAGTAAGCAGGTACCATTTTGAAATACAGAATTCCCAAACCCTCCCTACAGCTGAGGATTGGGATATTTACAATTTTTTTTTAAGACTGTGTCTCCCAGCGTGCTCCAATCAGTGGCTCTGTCAACAATATAATTGAGAGATCATTAAATTCTGCCATGTGACATTACAAAGACCTGTAGAGTTCTGTCCAAAAAAGATAACGCTAATGAATGGCAGACAGGAAGATGGGTGGCTGCTGGCCAAAGTTTTATCAGGGGAGGGGCCATGGACTTATGTCATCGATGGATGGAACTGTACTGGATGCCAGAAATAGGTGGGGAACCAGGAACCTATCAATTCGTTTTTGCTTCCCGTCTGCTTCCTTTCTCAGCCATATGGTGTTAGCTGCCAAGGAAGAAGGGTATTCTTAGCCTTGACTTATCCTGGAAGCTTGATGTTCCTGTGTCCAAACTAATGGTCATTGGTCAACGTCCAAACTGCTGGATAACCTTTCTTCCTTTGTGGGCCTTGAAAACAGAGTTCCCACACAGGCCAGACTGTCTGTCGCGAACAGTTTCACAACCCTTCACTTGCTCTAGTAACTAATTAAACCACCTGTTTATTCAGTACTAATGCAATGTTGGTGGTCATAAGGCTACTGGGCTGCAGTCTGGGAATGAATCACCGCTTTGGAAATTTACTTGTGTGTGTGTGTGTTTTAAACTACATAATGCTCCAACCACCATGGGAAAAGTAATGTTTCCACATTATTTTGGGGAAATCCTGAGCAGCTATAGTGTCTCCCTGCAGCCTTTCTATCTAACTCTTCCTCCTGCTCTGACTTGTGGCTTCTGGAATCCTGGCTGTTGTGGAAGGCAGCAGGCAGCAGAGGAGGAAGGGGAGGTCAGAAGGGGACAAAGAAGAAGAGCAGGGAGGGACTGGCAGGACAGGCTGCCCAAGCAATTTCTATGGGGTGTTCCTGTGGAAACCCTTTCCCCACAAAGAACATGCCAAGTAGGATGGTGGGCACCTCCACAAGTGGATTATTTCTGCATTTATTTATTTATTTTGCAATATTGAATTTCTTGCAAATAGGGAAATCTCTGATGGTCTTTATATTCTGAACTACACCTTCCATAATACTTTAATCCCAGCCATGCTAAGTGGGACGGATGAGGTTTGGAGATTTTATTTATTTATTTATATTTGTACTTATTAACCGCCCAGCTTTCCTCAGGAACTCTAGGCGGTGTACAACAAAATATAAAACAAAACAACTAGACCCCGCAAAAACAACCCACAAACAAAATAAATCGAACTGCCATCCAAAACAGGAATGGGGTACCTGTGGATCTGCTGACACCATTGGACTAGAACTCCCAGTATTCACTGCAGTCAGCTTTCTTCACTAGTACAAATGGGAGACACAGCAGGACAACATCTGGAGACTCGGACATTCTGCAGTCTTTACTGAAGGTAGGTGGGTGGGAACAAGTCCTTTTAGTTTTATTTGTTTGCTTTTGCTTTTTGGTTCCCTGGCCCTGAAGCAGAAATATTATTCAGACTACATTTATGGCCTGTTGTTGAACAGCCTAGATACATTTTGTCCACCCAGAACCACTGATTAACCAAGAAATGTTAACATCTATGATTTATTTCCCTCCCTCCCTCCTTCTTCCTCCTCCCCCACCGCCTGCCCTGGTGCTGGGTTATACGCTTGCAGACCTCTCTTGTTAAGTTTGGGAAGCAAGGAGACAACAAACAAAATGGAAAAACAAACAAAAAAACCAAAAAAACTGGTTGGAGAACAGGAGTGGGAGGAAACACTGTAACTATTTTACTGGTTGGTATGCAATTAGGTATCTGGATACAAATCTAGTGGTTGGGAGTTTGATTCCCTGCTGTGGCTCCTAACAGAAGAGCCTGTTTGTGCATCCATGCTCAAGCTGCATGGCATCCCAAGAAGGGAATGATCAACCACTTCTGAGTATTCTCTACTGGAAAATCCTGGAAAGGACTGCTGTAAGTTAGAATTGACTTGATGGCACAAAGTTATAATAGCGGGCTGGATAGCTCAGTGGTCTAGGCATCTGGTTGTGGAACTAGAAGTTGGGAGTTCCACACTGTGCCTTGTGGGAGAAGAGCCAGCCTGTGTAGCCTTGGGCAAGCTGCGTAGCTCCCAAGTGCCTGCAGAAGAAAGCGATGGTCAACCACTCTGGAGTACTCCAAAAAGGAAAGGGTCACTCACTACAAGTCAATATTAATTGCGATGGCACACAATTGTTGTCAATCTGTTGATCAGTGCATTTTATGTGGGCTAGGCACAGGGTGAGTGAAGCACCTGCCTCAAGCATGAAAGAGGTGAGATGGCAGTCCACTATCATTTGTTTTAAAGTTCCCCAAAAGTACATTGTTCTGTTTCCCCAAAGCTAAGTCCTCACTCTAGGTCCAATGTAGATTGTCATTGCATCGACAGTGCTGATGACTCAGCTGTCAATATAGTTGGATTCTGCATGTGGGAGATGAGGAGCAGCACCTGTTTTGCTTCAGGCAGCAAAGTGTCATGGGCCATGACAAGCAAAAAAAAAAGAAAAAGAAAAAGAAAAAGAAAGGAAAGGAAAGGAAAGGAAAAAAAGTCCAGTCCTTCCTTTCCTGCCTTGCTTGTAAAAGACAAGATATATACAGCACAATGCATGGTTTTCTGAAATTGAGAGAGAAATATTGCAGAAAGGATATTTTCATTGGTAAAATGGCATTGGGAGAAACATTAACCTCTGTTCCTGAAGAAATATCATCCCAGTGTGACTCCTCCCTGACAGCTTTAAGTACTGGAAGAACCAGTTGCATACCTCTGCTGTCATGCCAGCAAAGCATAAAAATTTAAAATCATGTAATTACCTGTACATTCTCAAAAATTAATGGGGATGATGTTTTTTATATGACAAGTATTTAATTTCTTAGCTGTCTGCTTAGTCAGCTGTAAAGGACACTTTAAAGCATTTTAAAGCCATTATCTGGTCAAGCCTAATGACTTTATTGTATCTCTGTGAAGCAGAAAACAAACAAGCAGTGCAGCAAGATGTTGCAATTAGTTTTATAAGTGTAATGGTAATCAATTACCATTTGAGGGACTTTGCATCAAGTTACATAACTCAACTATTTTCAAAACACAGTACAACCTTTCGACCACTGCTTGTCCGGTTTGTCCTTCCACCAAAAGAACACCACCACAAAACAACAAAACACATATCTGAGTCAAATTGCTCTCTCTCTCTCTCTCTCTCCCCCCCTCTCTCTCACCTCACACACTCACACACTCACACACACACACACACACACACACACACACAGAGAGAGAGAGAGAGAGAGAGAGAGTATTGAAAAAAGTCTGTAAAATTACCCATTTCAAGTCATCTAGTACAGTCAAATTTTGGAACGACTGAGTTACAGAAGTTGGCAGCCCAGTCTGTCCAGTTTCCAAAGCCTGCTGTGGCTACCCTGGCTAAACATAGATGGGACAACACTAAGTGGCCACACAAAGCTTTCCCCTCTATTCTCTTTCTTCTGCAAGACAAGTTTGAGATTTGATGATGACTCCAGGAAAATACGCAAGTTGCAGTTCCTAGAACAAGGTCCCTCTGCCCTGCTACCGCTAAGTTCTTAAAACTCTGCCATGACTTTTCATAGTTACCAATGTCAGACAAATGTAATGCCACTCTGGCTCTGGCTCCAGTGAAAAATAAAATACTTGAAATGGCCCAAAGGCATGGGATTTTCAAACCAAGATAGGTTTTCTTTAAGGAGAAGAGCATTGCCTGAAGGACTACCATTTTCCATACAAGGCTGCCTAGGTTCTGAGATCTAGGACTGGACGTAAATTTTCCAGGCTCTGATCTAGTCCACTGGCCACTTGCCTGACTGGCAGAGAGACAGAAAAAGATTTGGTTCCAGTTGCAGTGTGTGACGGAATCCTTGCTACAAGCGCTGGCAAGGCAGAAAAGACAATGCATTGGCATTTTCTAAACAGGCATATGAAATGTTCAACAAGCATGCTGAGAGAATTTAATAAATGCCACCCAGGATGCTTTTATAGTGTGGACTGACAACTCACCCAGAGTGTGATTCCCACCCACCCACCCAACCAACCAGCCAGCCAGATAACTCCCTGGATAATCAAAGGTCTCTGAGAAGAGGGAGCTGTCTAGTGATACGCTTGCACAAACTACATGCATAGCACAACCATGTGAACATGACTGGGTGAGGATCTGGAGACCTGGCTTACAGGGGTGCTTTTCCTGCAGTGGTTCCAGACTCTATATGTCTTTTTGGATGGCTGTGTGCACTTCATGTGTACTTCTAAACCAAATGTTTCAGCAACATGTTCGTTTTTTGATATTTGGCAGGGAGGGGAATAATCTCACCTTTCGCATTCTGAATCCCTCCCCCCTTTAAAAAAAAAAGAATAATAATTACTAATTTAAAATTTAGAAAGAACACAAATCCATAATAAAATTATGGCAGATCAATTGCCTGGTATGAGATTTGAGAATTAAGAAAAAATCAGTGGGATAATATTCCTGCCTCCCATTTTAGGAACTAATGTTTGGAATGTGCTTTTTTAACCATGCTCCCCTTGGAAGTCCCTCTGTCCATTCTGCTGAGAGCATTACCTGTGTCACCAGTTGTGTTCTTGCCACAGCGCAGGATCCAGCATGTACAGAGCTTGGAAATGTAATCCCTCTTTTCAGCCAGCATGGTCACCAGTGTCTGTACTATCAGGTGGGTTTGAGGAATTGCAGTCCAACTGCAGGTCTGCACATGGTTTTTGAGAACCGTCAGCTTCCACTGCAAAACGGGAAGAGCATTCTCAGGTCTTTTGGCCTGTCACAGAGTGAGGTTTGGGAATGCCCTCTCATTCTGTCCCATGCCATCCTTGCCTTGCCATTGCCCCTGAGCCCAGCTGCAGCACAGTATCTGTCCCTTATATCTGCACGCGAATTGCATTTCGTCAGATGCCCAGGATGCTGTACAAGGGTGCAAACCTCCAGAGCATGGAGGATGCATGTGCCATCTTTCTTTCCTGCGTGCCCACCATGGAGTGGCTGCCAAGCAGATGGCCCGTGCTGTCAAGTGGCGGCCCTAGTAGGGAATAATAATGCATTTGATGGTGGGAAGCCTGATTCCAGGCACTCTCTTTCCTCTTCCCTTTCATCAAGTGATCGGCGCTGTCAAAAGCTGACAGGATGAACAATTTGTTCCGTGGGAAAGAGCAACCCAGGCCTCTGTGGCACATGCAGCCTTTGAGATCTGGGTCGTTTTGCGCGTGCCGTCACTAGTTATCATCTTCCAAGGTGGTTTAGATGAGTTTTTCTGAAAGCTCATATCAAGCACGAATCCTTTTTTTTTTTTGGTTCATTCTAGTATTCCCCCCCCCCAACCTATGTACTCCTGCTAGTCTTCCTGGTTTTACTTCATTTGTTTTTTTAAAAGATGGCAATCCATATTAAAACCTCAAAAAAAGTATTTTTTAAAAAACGCCCAACTCATATTAATTCAAGCCTCCCTTAAAGAACAACACCCTAGTCTTGACATCAGAGAAGTTGATGCATGACTTTTAAAATGTAAATTTGGCAGCTGCAGTATAGAAATGTCATAATTCCATCTGTCTCAAATGACACACTTAATTATCTCTTTTTCTACCCTCCTCTCGATCTGTCTCTCCCCAACCCCCAACCCCAACTAGAAGTGTTTTTCTCTTGCCCTGAATGCCTTTTGAGCCCATTTGATATACTCTGCATGGGGCTTTTTGTGTGTGTGTGCCTGTAGAGAATACTCAAAGTCCCTATAATGAGGAGGTGCTGTGAAGTAATTGAGCACCGAGTCTGGGGGTGGGTTGGGGGAAGTGCCTGAT
>JAHTLZ010003468.1:15827590-15847153 GCA_023846285.1 Phrynocephalus versicolor | reverse complement strand
AACGGATTCCAAAAAAACACCATCACCAAACTAATCCAAAAGGAAACACCCCCCAAGAACCAAGAAACAGAAGAGAACAACGGCACTGCCCTCCTCCCTTACATCAAAGGCACCACAGACAAAATCAGCAAAATTCTCCACAAACACAATATCAAGACAGCCTTTTGCACCGACCAAAAAATAGCCAACATTTTAAGAAACCCCAAAGACAAGATTGAGCTAGAAAATCAAGGAGTCTACGAAATACCATGCAAAGTCTGCCCAGCCACATACATCGGACAGACAAACAGGAGAATAAGCGCACGCATCGCAGAACACAAGAACGCAGTCAAAAAAGAAGAAAAATCTTCCTCTCTCTTCCAGCACATAAAAACAACAGGTCATGAAATTGATTTTGAAAGAACCAAACTCATCTCCAAAACTGAACACTTCAACAGTCGAATAATCATGGAAGCCATTGAAATAGAGAAACACCCAAACAACATGAATAAACGTGATGACACCTCCCGCTTGCCTGACATCTGGAAACTAGCCCTGGTCAACAGACGAGCCTCTGTCACAAAGACCGACACCAGGTCCAAGAGGACACAAGATGCCACCACCTTCCATCCACACCAAACACAAACCCAGACCCTTCCCACAGATGAAACGAAACCACCATCCAATAACAAGACCACGACTGCACCATCTACTGCTGCACCCCACTCCAGTCACCACATGGAGCACACCTACACACCCCAAAAAAACATTGGGAGACCACAGACACGTAGCCAGACTAAAATGAATTCACAAGACACAGGACCCCACTCCACCAAAGCCCAGGATGCTGCCAGAACGCCCATCACCAAGGTCGTTAAGAAACAAAAGGCTGATAGACACACATCCAGCACCTCACCCACACAGGATGTCTCTAAACAGCCATCTAACCCACCAGCAGTTAATCCCTTAACGATCGCCTCAGCCACACAGCAGATCACAAAAGAACAAACGAACCTACAATCAGCCACAGAGCAAGCAAACCACACCCCCCCAGCAGTATTTATAGAAGGACTTCAACTGAGATCACGCTTTGCTTCAAGAAGAAAGAAGCCAGAGCACCAGCCTGAAGATGACGGGTGTCCCCCTGGCTGTGTCGTCGCCCCAGACAGAGAGAGAGAGAGAGAGAGAGAGAGAGAGCACTACTGAAATCCCTGGGTGACATATTGCTCATGGGTACTTGAGTCTTAAAAGAGATATTCCAAATCAGAGATTGCGAGTGAGATACAGAACACAAAGCGAAGATGTTGGGCTGCAGCTCCCATGGGTCTTTACCATTTGTCATGCTAGCTGGGGTTGGTGGTGTTGCAGAAGATTAGCTACACATTCTTCCTCTAGATGAGAACCATGGGACATTCTGACCACAAACAGTAAGAGCAAGTGCTTTAATTATAGGTTGGGAGAAACACTTAACATCATCTATCTGTTCTTATGGGTTCTTCATTCATGGTGGACAACTTGTGACTCTTCAGACCTTGGAGCCCTCACTGGCTCTTGGAGCACAGCCTTTGGTGAAGCATAGTGAGGGCTACCCTTCAAGGACTGCAGGTCCTCCACCCCTGATTTAATTTCTTTTATAGACATTCACAAGCTTGAGGCTCTTTTTGCATATTACAAGAAGATCTTGGGGGAAGGTAGTTTTTATAGGATCACTGTATTAGTCCATTACACAAGAAATAGTACCGGGGGGGGGAGAGAGAGAGACCTGCAGGTAAAGCTGTGCTCACAACCTGGGGTTCAGTCCCAGGTGGGAGGCTCATGGTTGACTCAGCCTTCCATCCTTCCGAAGTCGGTAAAATGAGTACCCAGGTTGCTGGGGGGGGGCAATGTGTAGCCTGTATTACTGTAATTAAAACTGTAAACTGCCCATAGACTGCTTGAAGTGGTATCGGGTGGGATATAAGCAGAACACTTTGCTTTTACTTTGCTTACCCTTTTTCTTGTTCCATGAGCTTCTGTGAACTACAGTGTACAGAATGAACCACTTCACTTTTGAAGCTTCTCTTGTTTCACATAACATGTGAGGACGGGGTTGTGCATCTTGCTTATTCATGGAGAGATAGATGCATAAACAAGCCACCTCATTGGGCAAGGACGCCTTTCTCTGTGGAAGACCAGTGTGTACGTGTCTTAGTCCCTTTGTCATTTTTAGCAGATCACCACAAAAGCAGGAGGTCAAGATTGATTTACATGTGCATAGATGTGTTCTGATTCTTCTCCATGTTAGGTCCTTGTGTGTGGAATGCGTAAGTGAGAAAGCATTATCTGATGATCCCCTTCTTTTTTATTTTATTTTATTTGTTGGGACTACAACTCCCAGAGTCCCCAAGCCAGCATAGATCCCGGGGGTTCTCATATGAAAAAGAAGTGTTCTATCCTCTGGGTTTTAAAATTCAGTGTGGAGTTTAAGACTTACAATGGCTCATTCATAAGACCCAATTCACCACTCAGTGGTGCAATTCTCAGATTGTGTCAACACCCACTCCCTGGCACTTTTTGGTAACCACAGAGCATCTGTGTCTCTGGGCAGCTTGAATCTCTGCATGAGTACTCAAAAGTAAACCTCATTGTATTCAGTCCCCCCCCCCCCCCGGGAAGTGTAAGATTGCAATTAAAATATCTATTTCTTTCTCCTTCTACTAACACCTATATACCCTCAAATTTTATTCTCTTTTATAGAAGTGTTGCTGAAATGTTTGCCGTTTCCTTCTTCTTCAGATGAGTTGCCAGGAGTTGATTTATACATTTATTATGGAGGCTTAAATGTGGAGTACCCAAGGAGCCCACCGAGACGGAAGAGACACAGACAGAGACACACATGGAGAGGGATCCACCCCTAAAAACAGGCTTACAAACATTTTAACATAAGAACATAAGAACATAAGAAGAGCCATGCTAGATCAGGCCAAAGGCCCGTCTAGTCCAGCTTCCTGTATCTCACAGTGGCCCCACCAGATCCATCCGGGAGCAGACAAAACTAGATATCTGTCTCCTGATACCACTCCCCTGCATCTGGTCCTTGAGGTACCCTGGTTTTAAGCCTGGAGATTACACATCTCCATCATGGTTTGTAACCTGTGATGGACTTTTCCTCCAGGAATCTGTCCAATCCTCTTTTGAAGGCATCCAGGCCAGATGCCATCACCACATACTGTGGCAGGGAGTTCCACAGACTAACAACGCACTGGGTGAAAAAATATTTTCTTTTGTCTGTTCTTACTCTCCCAGCCCTCATTTTGAGTGTATGTCACCTAGTTCTGGTATTTTGTGAGAGGGAGAAGAGCGTCCCTCTGTCCACTTTACTCATGCCCTGCATTATTTTGTACATTTCAATCACGTCCACCCTCAGGCGCCTTTTTTCCAGACTAAAGAGCCCCAAATGTTTTAGCCTTTCCTCATAAGGGAGGTGCTCCAGCCCAGTAATCATTTTAGTTGCTGTCTTCTGCACCTTTTCCAGTTCCACTATGTCTTTCTTGAGATGCAGAGACCAGAATTGTACACAATACTCCAGGTGCGGCCTTACTATTGTTTTGTATAATGGCATTATAATGTTGGCTGTTTTATTTTCAATCCCCTTTTTGATAATCGCTAGCATGGAATTAGTCTTCTTCACTGCTGCCACACATTGGGTAGACACCTTCATGGAGGTGTCCACCAACACACCAAGGTCTCTTTCCTGATCCATCACGGATAACTCAGAGACCATGAGTTGATAGATAAACTTTGGATTTTTTGTCCCAATATGCATTACTTTACATTTGGCTACATTGAAACGCATTTGCCATTTGGCAGCCCATTCCCCCAGTTTGGAGAGATCCTTCTGGAGCTATTCACAATCTTCTCTGGTTTTTACCACATGGAAAAGTTCTGTGTCATCTGCAAACCTGGCCACCTTACTGCTTATCCCTGTCTCCAGGTCATTTATGAACAGATTGAAAAACACTGGTCCCAGGACAGATCCCTGGGGCACACTGCTTTTCACCTCTCTCCATTGTGAAAATTTCCCATTGACACCTACTCTTTGTTTCCTGGATCTCAACCAGTTCTCAGTCCATAAAAGGACCTCCCCTCTTATCCCCTGGCTGTGCAATTTTCTCAGCAGCCTTTGGTGGGGGACTGTGTCAAAAGACTTCTGAAAATCCAGATAGACAATATCCACCGTTCACCCAAATCCACATGCCTGTTGACCTTTTCAAAGAATTCTAAAAGGTTTGTCAGGCAAGACTTACCCTTACAGAAGCCATGCTGATTTTCCCCTAACAGTAGCAGCAAATCGGTATTTCTGCGGTTGGGGGAGATCATAGAAGTGTGTCCCTGAGGAACCGCCTGAAAAATCTAGCCATCTACAGTATTTTAAAATCTACCTTTTTTCCACAGATGATACCAGTTTTTAAAAACAAGAATAAAGTAAAATGAAAAATAAATGGTTAAGCTTGTGCTTTTAGAGCAGAGATTTGTTACTGTTGCTGTTTTTCTTATTAAAAATGCATTTCAATGGGTATGACAGCAGGCAGTATGCAAGCACTGTCTCATAGACATCCAGATGTATATTGCATGTTTCGCCTTCCCAAGGTTAGCTCAAGCCGCTGCAGTAGCTATAGAACAGTGATGGCGAACCTTTTTAAGACCGAGTGCCCAAACTGCGATTCAAAACCCATTAATTTTCTGCAAAGTGTCAATACAGCAGTTTAACCTGAATACAGGTGGCTGTGAAGGGGCAATGTGAGGTGCCCACAGAAAGGGCTCTGAGTGCCACCTTTGGCACCCGTGCCATAGGTTTGCCATCACTGCTATAGAACCTTAGAGTGGTAGCATAAATGGTTCTCTCCACCACCATTTTAACCCCCTCCATACCTTTTTGAAGTGGGCTAGGCCAAGCAAGGGTGACTAGTTTGTAAATAAGTGAGTTAAGCCTATGCCTGATCGGTCCTATTTGTAAGCCCTAACAATTGCACCCCTGCCCTTGTAATAAGCAACTGGGTTCCCAGTTACCGGTACATTTAGGCCCACCAGAGTCAGTACTGCTTTCTATGGATGTAGTGTGTTATCAGTCTTTCTCCATTTTGTGTGTCTCTTTGGTTCTTCACCTCTTGTACGTTCATGCACTCTTTTCCTGGCAAGTGACTGCACAGCAAAGTCACCCTGAGACCGTTCAGCTTGTCCAAGGCTGAATATTTGGATCTGCAGCCAATGGCTGGGAGCAAGAGGATGACAAGCTCCAGGGCAACACCAGTGGCAGCAGCCAGGATGATCTACGGCTTACCCTCTTCTGCTCAGTCAGTACCATTCACACTTATTGAGAAACAGCCCTGGCAAATGCTTTGAATGAGAAATGGTGAACTGATGAAAAAAGAAGTTAGTTTCTGGGATTTTCCTGTGTGCGGTGTCACCTTGTGAATGGCAGTGGTTCTGCCGGACTCCTCTTCAAAGCCTTGGCCATTCGCCTCTGTATCAACCTCTGAAGCCTCCTTTGTCACTGAGACACTGGCCTGGTCTCCTTGAGCAATATTTGGACATCTAAAAAGTTTTCCAGATAGCTGTTGCAACGTTGAGTGGGTTCTAATAATTATACTGTTCTGCCTTACTTGAGATGTAAAGAATTTGTCATTCCCAGATATGTGCGAGTACCTAGATTTGTTCCTTTTATTTTAAGTCATTCTTAGAACTGAACCTGAACAAGGAAATTAGCTGCCAGAATTGAGCTCTGCTGCAAAGCAACCCTTGGATTAATTAGATGTTCAGGAACTCTTGCCAGCTCTACTTCTCATTGTTCCCAAGACAAATTTCCCTTGGAGGAAATCTCCCTGCTAATCAGCACAGCTTGGCAGCATGAACAGGATGCTCACTTCCTGATTTGCCCACCCAGTCTTTTTCGCCACCATTTGAAACCCCAATGGCTGTCACATGTCACACCCCAGAAACCGAAATCGAATTTCCTAAAATTGTTTTAAAATAAGAAATAGAGATGACTTGTTAGTCTTCCCTTTGAAGCTGGTCTGTATGGAAGTAGTGAGCCACATGTTGGTTCCTCATGTTGGCTTATATTGTGCTTGGTAAGAGTCTTCTCTGAAAATCACGTTAGAGGGGCCCCAAGCTGGCTTATCCTGAGGCAGAATGTTGCTTCGGACTGCAGCCACTAGTAATGTGAAGCAGCTGTCCCCAGCCTCCAAACCACATATGTTGCAAGATATTTTACTGCCAGAGACAGAGCAAATAATGCTGTCCCTTCCGGTCAAGGTGCATAGTACTAGATTCTATGGTTAAATATGGCTTTACTTCTTATTCTTTTAGGGAACTTGCAACCTACCTTGTGTGTTTAAGTGAAATAGTAGGGTATAAATGTAATAAATAAATAATACTTAAATTGTACCAGAACTCTCATGAGTGCTTCTCCCCTCCCCATGATAAAAATGCAGTAGGAACAAACTGAGTAAACAACAAAGCACTTGATGCCTTTTTGTTGCTACCTGCTATAGGAAGAAACTGCCTTTCCATGCCTGAGAGTACAGCCAACACTGCTTTAAGTTAGCCTTTTGCCTTTAGGTGAGACAGAGAATGCCCATCGTATTGTATTTATACATGTGAAACTCGATAAATTAGAATACCGTACACTATTGTGCAAAAGTTCATTTATTTCAGCAAGTCAACTCAGAAGGTGAAACTAATATATGCAATAGACTCGTTGCATGCAAAGCAAAATATGCCAAGCCTTATTTTGGTATAATTGTGATGATTATGGCGTACAGCTTATGAAAGCTCTAAATTTACAATCTCATAAAATTGAATGACCTTTTTCTGACAATCCTTTCCAGGCTGCGGTCATCCCTGCCGCTTGTGCACCTTTGTCTTCCACACATTTCCCTTCCACATAACTTTCTATTGATGCACTTTGATACAGCACTTTGGGAACATCCAGCTACTTTTGCCATGTGTGCCTTTGGGGGCTTTCCCTCCTTATGGATGGTTTTCATTGATGGATTTCAATGATGGTTTTTGGCACAACTGGCAGGTCAGCAGTCTTTCCCATGATTTTGATTCCTACTGAACCAGCCTGAGAGACCATTTAAAGACTCAGAAACCCTTTGCAGGTATTATGGATTCATTAGCCGATTAGAGTGAGACACTTTGATCCTAGAATATTGAACCTTTTCACACTATTCTAATTTTCTGAGATTGTGAATTTGGGGTTTTCATAAACTGTATTCCGTAATCATCACAATTATATCAAAGTAAGGCTTGATATATCTCACTTTTGTATATAATCTCATATATTAGTTTCACCCTTTGAGTTAACCTACTGAAATAAATGAACATTTGCACGATATTCTAATTTTTTGAGTTTCACCTGTACATCACTGCTTTAGTAATGGAAGCTCTAAGCTGGGATGAATATACAGTGTGTGAAGTGAAAAATCAGCTTACATTGCAGTCCTCTTCATACATTACTTCCATGAATGGGACAAAATGTGAGTACTGCAAGGTGGATTCACTCAACTGGCTGCTCTGATAGTATCAAATATGTTGCCTGTTCCTGAATCTAGACCAGGGGTCTCCTTGGGGCCTGCTTCCAGATGTTTTGGACCACAACTCCTACAATATTTGATCATTGGCAATATAGGCTCTGAATTTTGGGAGTAATAGTCCAGAACATCTGGAGGACTAAAGGTACCCCACCCTGGTCTAGACCTAGAGTGAGGAACTAGCTCTCCAGCTCCCATCAGCTGCAACCAACAAGGTCCAGGCTCAGTAACAGTGGGATTAGTAGTCCAGCAGCATCTGTTACTATACCTCCTTGAGAAGGAGCAGCCTAGCCCCCCTACAAATGTTCCTGTGTTCATCTTATGAGCCTGTTTCAGACCAGGATGACATGAGGTCAAAGTGAACTATAAAATGGAGGACTCACAACTAGCTTTCCTCAGATTGATGAAGCAGTTTAGATGAGCAGCGAAATATTTCCATCTCCCAAGAAGTCCAGTTGCCATGACTCAACTTCCAGATAAATTCACCTGGATGACTGAGAATCTTCACAGACATAATGCTCCCGTGCAATCTTCCATACAGGTGTTCCCCTTGTATGGAAACATGCAGAACCGATTCTCTAGTGGCGGTGATGTGAATGGCTGGACCTCTACAGCTGATGCTACCTCACACTCTCCAGGGACACACAGACAGTTACTTTGCATCCATTCTCATCCCGGGAGGAAGTTCGTTACGTGTTGATGTCGGTCGTGGTCACGTGGTCTTATTCCAGTTTTGTCCCTGTTCCCATGTATGCACGGGTGTGATGGATGATACCGGCATGACTGTTACCGCACGTCCTTGTTCCGTGATGAAATGTGAAATTCCATGCCTTTGTTCTCCATTTTTTTTGCCTGACCTTCTGTTTTTCAATGTTTCGATTCTCCGAAGCCTTGCCTTCAATGCATTACAGAGCTAAGTTTGAGGCATTTGTCTTTTAATCTCTCTGCACTGTGTTGCTGACTCCATAGAGAATGTACTGGCGAATGGCATTTCGCACTCCTGCCACTAGAGGGAGAATGGCACGTTGCGTGACAAGCCTTACCTCATGGGCACTCATCTCGGAAGGAGAAGCGAGCAGATTCCCGAGGCCAGGGAGGGGAATCTCTCGTCCCGCTTAAATCTCAGTTCAGGGGGTGTGGTCGGGACAAACTCCCCTCGTCCCGCAATGGACGTGCGGTTAGATTACTTCGTACCGGTCCCAAGCGGGACCGTGAACAGTAATGAGATGGACGTGAAGTACTGCTTATAGAGGGAGTGATTCTGTAAAAGCCACTCCCCATCTAGAGTTCCACTTCATTACGGTTTGCCACACTCTACAACCAGGGTGGACAACATGCAGCCTTCTATATGTTGAAAGGACAGGGAGTTGGGTGGCTGGGAGTTGCAGGCCAGCAACATCTGGAAGGACTCAAGTTGCCCACCACTGCTCTACCATAAGCAAGAGATGAAGAGGTCCAGTGCCAAGTGTCTATGGAAAGAAACAGGGCTTGATTTGCAGCCTGGGACTCAGTTGAAAGAGGGCAAAAGGTGTCCTGCTTCTTAGCTCCGGAGGCCAATTTAGTATTCATTCAAATTGTGTTTTTAAATTCCATGCACTAAAAGTGGGTTATTGTAGTCCCACAAAGTTATTTTCTTTCTCCCAGAATTCTCACAGAACTAAGTCTACAAGGTCAGACTTTGGTGGTATTGCCTGAAAAAAAACTGTAAACAATTTCCCCCAATTGCAGCCACTTGTCACATATAGGTTTGTCATTATAACTTTCAGAGAAAAGTTGATTGTTGATGATTTTCAGAGAAAATATGAGTGTTGATGGATAGGTTTGCTATTATAATTTTCAGAGAAAAGCAGCTGGAATTTTTTAACCAAACCAAACCAAACCAAACTGACCAGTTTGACAGAATCTTTGTCCCACCTAATGTAATATCTTGTGGGAAAGAACGTCTCATGGTGGTTTAGATGGAGGTCGGAGTGCCTAAGAATTCTGCAGAATTTCTAGACTTTTTGATAAGCCGTGTGGTTTAGCAGCATGGATCAACAAAGGGGAAGACACGGTTCCCATTCTTGTTGGACAGGCTGTACCTTAAGAATGGAAAACAAGGTTCTCCTGCAGAAGTTCCTATGTCCAGCCTCTTGGATTTTGAGGTAGGATTAGGGGGAAAAGCTGCAAGAAACTTGGAAAGCCCTGCCTGTTGACCAATTCTGGTCTAAAATGGACTTGTCATTTGAGCAGAGCTTGGAACAGGTCGAGTTACTCTCGCTGCTCTTTTGTGGCCCAAGGGTTGCTCTTCTCAAAAGTAGGCCCCTGCCTTGTGCGTTACTAACAAACGGGTTGCCTTGTTTCTAACACAGCCAATAGAAAATACTAGGAAATGCTCCCCACTCCGTTCTACTGGCCATAAAAGAATGGCATGCATACAGCTTGAAGAACTTCTGACACAAATTGCCTTCCAAAGAGATTCTAAAATGGCCTTTAAAAATAAGATTTAAAAACGCCACTAGACATTACATTAAAAGTCACTTTTTAACCTGTTGCACTTGAAATGTCACTTTGTTCCGCTCCTGGTTTTCCCGAAAAGTAATTACTGTAGTTTTTTTCTAAGTTCTAGTTCTTGGCGCATGACTATATTGGTATGCTAAATCGAAGCGATTTGGCTTGGCATCAGCTTGATTCACAGCCTCTTTGGCAACTGTGCTTGGTTTGGTGACCGCATGAAGACCTTGGGTTCTTTCGGTGACAGCGTTCCCAGTAGCCCCTCTATTCAATGTGTTTCAATCCACACACACCCTTCCATGGAAACTGCCCTCCTGCTGATCCCTGGCTCTCCTTTTATGGTCTGCTGTCAAGCCACTAGGACTGTTTAAAGGGCTGCATGGCAACAGGAAAAAAGGGGACAGATTGTCAAAATTCTCTGTACACTTAGAAACACACACACACACACACACACACACACACACACACACACACACACACACACACCATGGAAGCACTGGAGTCTACTGGAGTTCATCGGAGTTGTTTCAATTTTTTTATTGATTGTTATCTTTTGTCTGTGCAGAGGTGATCTAGAACTGAACTAATGTGTCAATGCAGTGATAAGGTGATCTAGGAAGAGAATCAATTGCTTGTTTGAAAAGAAAAAAGAAAGAAAGAAAAGAAAAAGAAAAACAAAACTTACAGGAGTGGATGTTCCTGCCATTCCAAAACATCACGCCCCAACTCATTATGTCATCAGAAAACCACCCCAAAGTGAGGCTCTCTGGTCCTTTTGCAGAATGAAACAAACACTCACACGAACAAAACATTGCTCAGATATTTGCAGTTGGAAAAAAAAACATAGAAACTCCCAGCAGTGGTGGTGGGGTGGGGAGTCTGGATTAGAAAGAAATAAGGATGGGTTGATTTGCATGGATCATTATGTCATGTGATCGTTGAAAAGTACTGCCAATGCCAGAGCAAACTGCAAAGTATTTTCCAATGTAGATTTATGCTTAGTCAGTAGAGTGCCACGCAGCAGAGTGAGCCCCCACTGTTAACTCCAGCTCCTGCCAACATAGCAGTCTGAAAGCATGTAAATGCAAGTAGATAAATAGGTACCACCATCAAAAGTGGGAAGGTAAACAGTGTTCCATGCACAGAAATGCATTCGGCCATGCCGGCCATATGGCCAAGGACTTGTACAACACTGGCTCTTTGATTTAGAAACGGAGGGGAGCACTGCCCCTAGAGTCAGGCAGGACTAACATGCATGTGCAGGGGGAATCCTTACCTTTACCTTTACATTTTACAAAGGAGGTCCCTGCAATGCTGAGACCATGCCACTGTTCCTTGCTGATCTTATGGAACCCCCAAAGATGCAGAAAGCAGCCGGGATCTTCCACTTTGGTAAAACACCAAGTCAGAATGAACAATGACAGAGTGAGAAAACTGCACCATCTCAATTATGCTTACGGAACAAAATAGTTAATCATCAGCATCATGAACAACAACACTGTGCTACTAGAAGGATTTAACAAATGTACTGACAGCAATGGCTATGCATTTCTCTCTCTCTCCAATACATCTCAGAAAATAAGTAAGGAGATCCTTGTTCCAAACTGGACACAGTATGTCCCATTGCACTACAGTACTGTAAATGTGCGGCAAATCACTATCCCCATGGGGTCTGTAATTGTGTGTTGAGCTTAAATGCTATGTTCTCAGCACGGTTTAAGATTATACAGCTCACCAAAGGGTAATTAATTCAGCCTAATTTATCATCTGCAATTACAAGTTCATTATTTACCTTTCCTTCCTCAATTGCCATTTGCAAGCCTGGGTTTATTATGCATTGTTTGCATTAGAATTCTCCCCATATGGGTTTAACTGACTTCGATTGGTGAGTATTTCTGAGACACATGAGCACATTTGAATGGCTAGCAAAACAGCAAGTTGGAAAGACAGGCATCTTGTGTTTTAGGACTTCCCCAAATTATCTTTTTTTCCCCTCAAAATTTTGAGGGTGGAAGCGTATTCACTGCTCCTTTAACTTCCTTGCCTTTTCCCCCTTTTAAATTTTTAAAACAGAAGCACTTCTTATGAGCTTAGAAGAATAACTTTTTGAGACCATGGCACCCAGAACTTCCCCTGGGTTATCAGAAATAACCCTCATGGCAGTGACAATACATTCTTTCTTCATGTCAGAAGCACCAACAAATAATGTCGAAAGACAAGCATACACTAAACAAAATATGAATAAGTTATAAAATTATTACTAATAAAAACGTATATGAAATGAGTAAGATAAACTAAACATAACAATTAGATGACATTTCACCCAATACATCAACAGCTTTCCCTCTTGGCAATGTAAGATTTTCCTCCATGCAGATTGAAGGGCGTTGCATGCACTGTAACATGTGTGAGATGGTTTATTCTTCTCCACATTCACACAAGGTGTCTTGTATTACCTGACAGTATCTGAAATGTCCTGAGCACTTTAAATGAGTATTGTCATAATCAGGTTGAATATACTTTGTCCTCAAGCAAGCATCATAATATAAGGGCCTAATTTCCTCAAAACACAGTGGGACATTTGAGTCAGCAATCAAAGTTCAGTTGACCCTGTCTCTTATCTCATGGAAATATTTTACTTTTCTCCCATTTCCAACAACCCCACTGAAGGAAACAGAACATATGGCTTTCAGATTTCTCTTAGTCTCAGGGCAAAGGAGGGACTGGATTTGTTTCCCCTTCCAGTGAATAGCTTTTCAGTTGTCAAAAGTGACACATCTCCTGATCAAGCCAGCTCTTTATCAGGGGTCTTCTTTGCATCTTGATCTCCTGCCAGAGGCCACTGGAGACTTGGGGCTCCTTGAGGCTGAAGACATCTCTGCTTGTCATTCGTCTCCCTTCTCACAGCTTCTTCTCAGCACTCCACAAGAAACAACAAGCCGATCCTCCTAGTTCCCTTGGCTGTCTTCCCAACAAGGCGGGGGGAGTGCAGCCTTCCTGTAAGAAACCAGGGAGAGACCTCCAAATGATTAATGAAATCCACCATCATCTGAAAGTAAATTGTGAGTTGCTGCAACCCTCTCAGAGTTTGGTTGCTTGCAGAATTATAGCCTCTCTTTGTATATAATTCCAAGCTCTCAAAAGTTACATCTTGGATTCCATTTCCCTGAATTCCCCCAGCCAGTGTTGCCTTTCTCATGTTTATGGCACCAGAGGATTTTGGAAACTGTAGTCTTCCCCCCCCCCCAAAAAAAAGGAACCATGGATTTTAAGCCATCTCCTTTTACTATCCACATTTACTACATCTTATTTTCTGCCAAGAGAGCAAACATTGAGCAAATTTGCCTTGACTTTGTTATTCTGCTTAATTTACTCTGCCTCTGCACACGATGAGGATGGACAAAGAGCTATACATAGTGATACAGAGGCCTGGGCTTTTGCTGGACTAGGGAAATAATTCAGCCTCAGCTACTGCATTCTTGGCTTCTGCTCCTTCACCCATCTTTACGTTCCCAGCCAGAAGAACTAAAATGTTACTCTTTTTTTTTTAAAGAAAGAATGGAACCTGAGATAAGTTATTGTATTTGCTTTCACAACTTGTGGTTTACACGTCTGGACTCAGGAAGCTCACAAATCAATCAAACAATAATGCTTTTGGACAGATCCTCCTATGGTGACTGAATTGCTGTATGCCACCTAAGCTCTGCTCATCATGACCTGGAGTTCAAGGTCGCCAGCTCAAGGATCACTCAGCCTTCCATCCTTCTCATGGGAACACCTGAAAGGGCCTTCTCAGCTGCTGAGCCTAGACTTTGGAACTCCTTCTTACTAAAGGCCAAGACTAACCCATCTCTGTTGTCTTTCCGGAAACAGGCAAAGACCTTTCTCTTCAGGCAAGCTTTGCCTGAATGATGGACTACCTATGTGAGGGTTCCTGCTGTCGCCAGACTCTCCATCCTTCATTATTTAATAAAGATGCATTCTTCAACGAACTAAGGTGTGTTTTATTAACTACTTCCACAACTTTGGAGGCACTTTCCTTTACATTAACATCAACCGTTTCAACTTCTTCAACAAAAGGGTTATTCTTAGAGTCCCTGGACGGGGTCCATACAAAAGAGTTCAATCCCCCTTCCGCTCCAGAGAGGTTAGCTCCCCACCAAACCCCTTCCGTGGCTCTGAGTCCACGATCACTTCTAATGTCTGCACCCCAACCTACGTTGAGGGTTTGGGTCCACATGTTGCTTGTTGTCGTCCCCGGCCTAGAGAGTCCTCACGTAAGGCCAAACCCCTGTCAAAGGAATCTCTCCCAGTACTGTACTGCGTTCTTCGGCTCGTACTCACACCAGGCACTTCTCAAAGGCAATGTCTTTTCTTATTTGTTTCACCTTTTTATTATATTCTCTCGCTTCCCGTTCTCCCCAATACGAGCAACCTTGCTTATGTGCCCATTTTTGATAGCTTTCTGCCTCTGCCTGAGGCATGATCATTTTCCCCATTTTTGGGTGTCTGGGTCCTGCATCCAGACCCACTCCCAGCCTGGGGGCAAGATGTGTGGCAGCTTCCTTTTATTAACCTCCCCACACCCCACTTCCACAGCCGTGGGTGGGTCCACCTTTCCCGCCTTTTCTGACTCCCCAATCAGTAAAGATTCTTCAAATTTCTTTCTGGTCTCTTCTCGAGCCTTCTCATCCCTGATTCGGGCGTTCCTCACCTCCTCTTGTCTCCTCTGTTTTTCTTGCCATTCAACCCTGTCTTCTTGTCTGGGTGTAGGCGGCACTCACCTTGGCTGAGCCCCTTCATCCTTGCTGCTCCACAACCTATTATGTGACTTTTATATGAATCTACCTTACATGATCACATAGACTTGGTCTTGCCAGTGTAGCCATGTGGGTTTCTGCTGCTTGCATAGAACAGTCATTGATGTCTATAAACCTAAAGCACCACCGTCCCTCATCACCACCTTAGCAGGACTTCCTGTTCAGCAAAAGCTCAGCAGCATACTGGCCTGTTAAGGGAGTGCTCCCCCTGTAAACTGCTGGGAATGAATGTTAGAGAGTAGAGATGGGCACGAATCAAAAAAATGGCATTTCGTTTGTCGTTTGTCATTTGGAGGGTCCGTTTTGTTTCATTTCCGTTTTTCGTGAATTTTTGCAAAAAAATTCTTTTTCGTTTTCATTTGTTTGTTACCATTTTGTTACCATTTATTTCAATTTTTGTGATTTTTTAGGATTTTAAACAATTCACTCATATTGCAGTAATGGAAACGAAATGCACAACAAAATTTCCGGTGTTTCTGTTCGTTTTGTTTCATTTTAGAGACAAAATTCGTTTGTCGTTTCGTTACGTAACGAAATGAAAAAACGAAAACGGAAAGAAAAAATTGTTCATTTCGTGCCCATCTCTATTAGAGAGTGACTTTGGAGTAATGCAAAACAGTAGGGCATGTTAGGCTGAACAGGGTCCTCCACTTTCATACTGGAATTAGTGCATGTTGATTAGTCCTTGATTTAAAATGAAATCTCACTTCTTGGTATGGCTGCAACCATATCCACCTGCAAATATACTTCACTGTGCAGTCACAGCAGCAATATCAATATAACATTACTGTCTGACATTACTGAAGGTAAGATTATGCATAGGTGGCTAGTGAATGGAGCAGGGTGGGACCTCCCAATTTTTTGCAATGGGGTGTCATTCCCCCTCACGCTCCTGAATGTATATATAATGGGTCCGACACAAGATACTTCAAGGTCTGAGATGGACTGTGAGATGCTGTCTTCCATGCAAAGCTGACTAAATACGGACAACAGGGTGGCAGTCTTTTCTTCAGGGCAGCAGGTTAGCTTATGGAGGGAGTTTATGGCAAGGTAGGTGTCACATACAGCTGTGACTTGTCACACATCATCTCTGGTTCCTGCCTGCTTCAGTTTGCCCAATAGTCAGGCTGCTCTGACACAGCCACAATTTGTCTATTAAATTAACTTTATTCATAAAGATGGAAAGGTTTTCTATTCTGGTAATATTAAACTCATCTTTCCTTCCTTCCTTCCTTCCTTCCTTCCTTCCTTCCTTCCTTCCTTCCTTCCTTCCTGTCAATGCAAGGCTTATGTTGTGTTCAAAATTCTGCTCGCAGATGCACATGCAGGGAGAACATCATCCTTGCGGTGGATCCTCACTAGCAGTCCTATAGGAATCAGCATGAGAACATGCTAATAGGATGAAGAGATGCCATGGTTCCTCTCCCTTGTTACCAGGGAGAGGCAGGTTGGCATCTTCCCTCATCTGCCCTTAACATGTTGTTTGGGCCTCAGGGTTCTAAGTTCACCGCCCTTTTGTCACACTGTTTATTGCTCCCTTGAATTGCTGCTGATGGATGGGAGACACTGCGACCCACTGCCCCACAAGGGAGCAGAGGCATTACAGACTCTACCCCTAGGGCTGGAGGGAAGGGGAAAAGAAATACCCTTCAAAGTCTACCCCTGCAGAGTGCATTTGTGCCCCCCTCGTAATGTTGTGTATTTACCCATTGGTCTGCTTTCCAAATAGAAACTTCTTAGACAGAAAATACTCACAGAAAAGGAGGCCTTCTTTGCACGGAGGCTATGAGAGTGCAAAGGATGAGATGGTGATAAAGTGATACCATCCCTACGTGATAAGCTCTGCATTGTACTAGAATGGGGCAGATTAACTGTTATTGGTACAGTGGTACAACCTGGACTCTCTCTCTCCCTCTCTCTTGCACATATAATGTTTGTTTAGAAGATGGTATTAGAAATCCACATTGTGTATCTCTCCAGCTCAGGCCTAAATTTGCCTGTATGATTTTGCAATGGTTGTGAAATCACAAGGAACGAAACAAATTCTGGATCCTAAATGAAGACAAATGGGAAGCTGCTGACCAGTAATCTATCTGGTAGGGATGTCCCCAAGACGGTGTTCCTCACCTTCTCCATTCTGTGTGGTACAAGACCTTTCTCTCCCCCTATTCATCTCATTCTCCTTAATACCCAGAATAGAACCTGGAGCACGAGAGAAGCCACTTCTTGAGCGATGGGGTATTCTTTTTCCATGCATCAATCAGGTCGCACACCCCCATAACTACAGGTGGAACTTAAGCTTATTCCTACAACTCAAAACTGAGTGAGCCTGCCTTTTGCTAGAAGCTGATATAGTTCAGTGGGTTTGGAGTCCCTCCCAGGGACTTGGAGTTTGAATCCTCTCTGTATCTTCCAGAAGAGGGGCCAGCAGAGATCACCCAGACCCCATGTGGCTGTCAGGGCTATGTGCTGTGCCCCTTGTGCAGTTCTGGGACAACGGCATGCTCCCAGTGTGCCACCAAAAGGAGATACAAGTGGACTTCTTTTTTTGAGAGATCGAAACGTTTCGCTGCTCATCCAAGCAGCTTCATCAGTCTGAGGAAAGTTAGTGGTGAGGGCTCCATTTTATAGTTCACCTTGATTTCACACCACCCTGGTCTGAATAGGCTCATTAGATAGACAATGGTCTGAATAGGCTTATTAGATGGACCTAAGGTGTGTGAAAGTCCCACCTATGCAAGCTTTCTCAGCACCCATTAACTTGCGGGTTGTAGCTATGGCCTTGCTGGTAGAGGTGTGAAGTGCTTCTGATTTGTCTGGGGACTGATGAAAGGGCTGCTTGATAAGTAGCAGACGCATTGTATCTGAGTCCCCACCTCTGTTCAATACAAACATGAATAGCTTCCCTGACCCCACACTCAAACCACCTATCTTCTCCGTCTAATAGGTCTACATCCTCATCTTTGAATGAGTGTAAGGACTATTATAAGCCCAAATCGACTTGGCAACACATAACTATTATGGGTGAAAATCCACTTCCATAACATAAATTGCATAAGTTTTGGTGGCAAATTGCACCAAGTTAAGAAGTTAAGACATTTACAGTTGCATGCTGAATCACATACCTCAGTATATTGAGGCAAGAAATTTTGAACCATTAATTACTAATCAGTTACTCATGATTTGTTACTTCCAAACTGTGTTGAAGCCAGCCTTTCCTTGGACTGAAGATGTACAAAGGAGAATCCCGATCATTTATGTATTTGTTTGTTTGTTTGATTGATTGATTTCTACACCACTGATTTCTTGTCCAACACTATTCTAAGGGTTTTATTCATAGAATCAGTAACCCAAACAACAAAATATTTAAGAACACAAATGCAGTATCTTAATAAACCCCAAGGATGATGGGTCACAAATTTCTACAATTGTAGAAATATCTTATGAGATGATGCTTATAAAAGTTCCCCAAAATATTAAAGTCTTATCCATTTTCTTAAACTGCTGGGCATCCACCCAGAGCCCATTCTATAAGGTAGGAGCCGCAGCTGAGAAATCATCTTCTTAGCCTTTCTTGGAGAAGCAAGGCCTGCGAAGAGCAGGTGGCATAGATCAAGAGGAAGAGATGCCCCAAAAATACTGAGGGCCCGACCTGTAAGGGTTTTATATACTAGTAGTTTTATTCCACATCTACCCTTCTGTCCTGCATTTGACTCAAGTTGTATACTTCAAGGTTCATAATGCTGAAAAGGAAAACAAAATAGGTTCCATTCAGCCAATGTTTGGCCTCCCCTGCTCTACTAAAAGGTCTGGGTGGGCTACCCAACTACTCCCCCACCTGAAACAAGGGGACAATATCTGTGATTGAAGTACCTTACAAAGTTGCTACAAGGTTTTATTTACTTATGTGTGATTTAAAATATGTTATGCCCCTCCCTTCACTTTCTCGTCTTCTAGGCAGCTTGAAATTAGCAATTAAAAATATCAAGAGCAACAAGTACAAATATCTGCACCTGCCTATGGGAAGACATGAAATTCAAGCAAGGCAAGTTTCGCTGGAGTGAATATTTCACAGATGAGAGGCCACAATTCAGAAGGCTCACCGTGACTCAACCTTATTTGGGAGGACACCCCAAGAAGTCCCTTAAAAGATGATTCCTAACAAGCAAGGCAGCCAGCCAATCCACTGAAAGGAGGCGGGGTTAGAACTGGTCTGCTTTTGGATCAGCACTCCACCATATTTTTGAAGCTGTTTTTGAGAGCCAACATTGCTTTTGTTGTTGGTAGGGGTAGAGACAAGGGCCATGAAAAGAACCACTCACCTCTCTGTGTCTTCTTCATTTCATCATGGAGGTGTGGATTAACTCAAACTGAAAATAATCTATGGATTTGGAATGATCGATTCTAGGGTGTGTGCACTCATCATGGAATAATTCCTTTTTTAGTTTTAAAAGATTTAGATCTGTTTTGCCTTTAGTGAAATTTAAATAAATTGCTCTAATTATTACTGCTAAATATGCATGGCTAGAAATAAATTTGCATATGCAGATTTTGCACAGAGTCAAAACCGCCCAGAGTAGCCATGTAGCTAGATGGAGCAGTATATAAATTTAATGAAAGAATGAACAAACAAACAAACAAACAAACAAATAAATAAATAAATAAATAAATAAATAAATAAATAAATAAATAAA
>JAHTLZ010003468.1:15799697-15814912 GCA_023846285.1 Phrynocephalus versicolor | reverse complement strand
GATGATGATGATGATGATGATGATGATGATGATGATGATGATGATGAAAATTCATCTTCCTCAGGCTGTGCACCAAGTTCTCGTAGGTAGCGCCAACATTATCTGTTTATATTTTAAGTCTTAAAGCATTATAGCCACTGTTGTGGGGAACAGGTGTATCTTCGTAGATGGAGATAGCTGGAGTCTGTTCTAGTGACAGGTGTAAATTGCCTTCCAGTGTGTCTATGGGAGATAATCTGGCAACTATCCTAAAACTAGGGAGATGTTAACTGAAGTGCTGGAAATGCTAAAACAATAGAAATGTTGATAGTCTTCACCTATTTAAAAACCATTTCTAGAAAGATTCAGGAGAATCAAAGTCTATTCGGCTCAATAGCTGCCCTTCATTAGGAGAATTCCTACAGAGCTGGTGATGTGAGCACATGGCATCCTTTGAACAATGCCCGAGTCCAGCAAGCCTAGGATGAATTAGGCAGCACAGAAAAGGAGAAGGGAGAGGTGCAGTCCCACAGGGGAGGCCCATAGGTTTTCCCCTCCTGTTTAATAACCTGGCAAAGGCTAACTCAGGAAGCTTCTGTTGTCTTGTCTGGATTCTATTTTATGTGGCGGACTTCGGGAACAAACAGTTCCCTGCGTACATTTAAAAACAAAACTTTAAATAGTTTTTTCTTACATTTCTGTCAACTTCTATGAGCCTGCAGCAAGAAAAAAAAGGGTTGGTGTAGGTTCAAGAAGCAAAGATAGGTGAGTGTCTACATGGGCCAGTGTGTTTCATATGGTGGTCAGGATACTCTCAGTAGGAAAATGTAGGAAAATGCAAAGTAATGCATATTGGGGCAGAAAAACAAAAAACAAAAAGACTGTATCTATCAACTCATGGGCTCTGAGTTATCCGTGACGGATCAGGAAAGATATCTTGGTGTGTTGCTGGACAGCTCAATGAAGGTGTCTATCCAGTGTGTGGCAGCGGTTAAAAAGGCCAATTCCATGCTAGGGGATAGGGATGATCAAAAAAAGGATTGAAAATAAAACAGCCCACATTATAATGCCATTCTGCAAGACGATAGTAAGGCCACACCTGGAGTATTGTGTACAATTCTGGTCACTGCATCTCAAAAAAGACATAGTGGAACTGGAAAAGGTGCAAAAGAGAGCAACTAAAATGATTACTGGGCTGGGGGAAACTCCCTTATGAGGAAAGGCTAAAACATTTGGGGCTCTTTAGTGTGGAAAAAAGGCGCCTGAGGGGGGATATTTTCCCCAATATGCATTACTTTACATTTTCCTACATCGAAACACATTTGCCATTCTCCCAGTTTGGAGAGATCCTTCCGGAGCTCTTCACAATCTTCTCTGGTTTTTACGACACGGAAAAGCTTTGTGTCATCTGCAAAGTTGGCCACCTCACTGCTTATCCTTGTCTCCAGGTCATTTATGAACAAATTGAAAAGCACCGGTCCCAGGACAGATCCCTGGGGCACACTACTTTTCACCTCTCTCCATTGTGAAAATTGCCCATTGACACCTACTCTTTGTTTCCTGGATCTTAACCCATAAGTTGACCTGCCCTCTTATTCCCTGACTGTGCAATTTTCTCAGCAGCCTTTGCTGAGGGACTTTGTCAAAAGCCTTCTGAAAATCCAGATAGAAAATATCCACTGGTTCACCCAAACCCACATGCTGGTTGACCTTTTCAAAGAATTCTAAAAGGTTTGTCAGACAAGACTTACCCTTACAGAAGCCATGCTGATTTTCTCTCAGCAAAGTTTGTTCTTCTATGTGTTTTAAGATTTTTCTCTTGGATGAGGCTTTCTACAATCTTCCCTGGGACGGACATAAGGCTAACCGGCCTGTAGTTTTCCAGGTCCCCCCTCCTTCCTTTTTAAAAAATTGGTGTGACATCCGCTACCCTCTAGTCCTCCGGCACTGTGGCCATTTTAAGAGACAAGTTGCAATTTTCCGTTAAGAGATCCACAATTTCATTTCTTAGTCCCTTAATAATCCCTTGGTGGATGCCATCTGGGCCCGGTGAATTGTTGATCTTCAATTTATCAATTAAATCTGAAACATCCTCTCAGCAAATGCTACCGGAAATAAGAAGGCTGGTTCCAGAACCAGCGTGCATGTTCAGGAAATATGAACTGTGGAACTTCTTGCTGCAAAGATATACTGCACCAAATAATTTTTCTGCATCTTAAGAGGGACTACTGTTAGAACTTCAGTAAGTGCCACCTGGTTATGGCAAACTCCTCTGACATCTGCTGCCATTTTGTGGCTAGTATGGCCCTACCTAATCATTCCGAGAATGCTGATCCTTAGTCATTCTGAAGGGATCCTGGGGGATAGAAATTTGTGGATTCCTAATATAATCAATAAGAAATTTATTTGTTCTCAATCCTTAAATGTGCAAGAATATCATTCGGATTTGTTATAGCACAGTGCCTTCCTTAGTGAGGTGAGCCGAGCAGGCAAAGTATTGCAGTTTCTCAATTGCTTGTGGCCTAACACAGCACAGCACACCCTAACACAGCACAACACGTGGAAAATTACAGACAGGAGAGGGCAAAAACTAGACATTTTAGCACCAATGCTTTTCAGGCCCTGAAACCATTATTTATAGTTCTAGGTCTGACTAAGAGGGATCATTCTAGGACAATGCCTCTTTTATATTATATTCCTAGTTATGTTTCCAAGTGTGTGTGTGTTGGGGGGGTCACCAGTCAGATACTGGACTGGGCTGGCTTTAGAGTGGAAGCAAATTATAAGCCCCCCCCCCCCCCATTTTGATGATCACTTGCTGTGCGCCGACATTTTATTTTAATGGCATATTATGGGCTGAAGGCCAAGGTGGTGTGGTTGGAGACCTGGCTTGAAATCTCGGCTCAGCAACAAATTGCACCGTGTTTTCCTCCTGAGACTAAAGGGTGAGGTTTCCAGACGGACAGTCTGGTTACCTTAACCACTGAAGATGGAGAGGTGGAGAATGGAAGGGAACCCATGGTCACCATGTTTTAGTCCTCTTCCCTTGCCTAATTAGCTTTCGAAGGGAAAGTTCAAGTCCCTTTGCGGTGCGCAAGGCTTTGATGAGTGACCCAGGACACCAACAAAGAATTCTTACCTCAGTAAGCAGGGAGCGATGGCTCCAGGGAGGCCAAAGGCAGGGGATGTGGTCTCAAAAGGCAGAGTGGATTTGGGGGAGAACCAGATCAAAACGTTTGGGAGACATTGGTTTAATTTGTACAGGAATGTTTGGAATGAAATTCTTTTCCGTTTAAGTCATGCCGTACACCAGGGGTCTGCCACTTGTGGAATTCCAGATGTTCCTGGGCTGTTAGGCTTTGCTAGCGCAACCAATGGTCGAACATCAGGAGAATGCAGTCCAGCCACACCTGGAGGGCCACAAGTTGTCTGCCCTATCATACATTAAATGATGATGATGATGATGATGATGATGATGATGATGATGATGATGATGATGATGATGCATACTGGGAAGCATGGATTTGCATGTGTTAGTTCCATAAATATCCTGGAATAAATGTGATAGAGCTTCTCTGGAACTCAGTGACCTCTGCAGTTGTAGAAATCGAGGGCATAGAAATATACAGTATATCTATTTCCTGACCCTGTGCCTGTTTCTTAAAAAGCAGCCTGTTGTGCGACTGATGAAGCAGTCAAGTGTTTTGCTAGCATGGACATAAAGGGCAAGAAAATAATGTTTGCTTGATAAATGTCCATACAGTATTAAATGGCTGTTCAAGTCCAGGCTGGTAAACTTAAGGCATGGGTATACTGTTGAATTAAACAAGGAGCTGGTTCCGGGGGTTTGTTTGTTTGCTAGCTTTGCTGTATTTTTGGGAAATCAGTACAATATGTCACGGTTTTGTGTCGGTGTCATGGAAGCTGGCTTTCTCTGACTTGTCAGGAACTCGGTGGAGCTGTGTGAATCCCTGTGCTCTGGTGAGGGCGGGTGGCGGCGGCGGCGGGGGGGGGTAGAGTTTCCAGGAACTGGCATCATTCCAGGGAGAAAAGCTGAACAGGTTCCCCAGCCAGACGCAGAGCCACTTGCGCTGGGTGGCTGAGGAGGCCGCTTCACAGCTCCCTTGGCTAGTGCGCCGGAAGAGACTGGGGTGGTGGTGGTCCAAGAATAGTGAGTTTTAGCAGCCTGTCCTCAGTCTCCTCATTTTTTTAACATCCATTTTTTAAATATATATATAGATAGATAGGTTTTGAACGGGCATAGAGCTGGGTCAGGGGAGGATATCTTGCAGCCCAGAACCTCTTGTACTTGGCACCCATTTTGGCAAACCCAAACATTCCCCATGGGTGCTACTTACTCTCACAAAGGGCTTCACTCATGCCAAAATGGAGGTGCGTGGGGGGGAGTGTGACCAGAATTGATTTAAAATAAACAACCTCCTTGCGTATGTTCAACAAAACCTCCTTTCTGCCCCCTACTCCCAAATGCGTGCTTAGCTGTGCATTATGAAGATGGAAATTTTTAAAGTTACTTCAAGCATGGTAAACCTAGCAAGAGTATAGTAGAATGCTCATATTGTAAGGGGTTGATTCCACAATCAACTGTGCGTGCCTGAGACCACGGATATAAGTGAACCATATACCCAACATGCAAGGGCACAGGCCAAAGGCCACAACAGGGCACCTGTGTACAGTGGTACCCCGACTTAAGAGCAGCTTGACTTAAGAGTGGAAAACTGTTGGCGTTTTAACTGCCGCCTTACAAATTTTAGATATTGTCTGTTCGACTTAACAAATACTTTTTTCATTTTTTGATTTCTAACTTATTTTTTTCAATTTTTTTAGTTAGGTCCCCCGACTTAAGAGTAGTTCGACTTAAGAGCATGCATTTGGAACGGATTACATTTGTAAATTGAGGTACCACTGTATATTGTACAGAGGACTGTGGCAAATGGTGGATAAATGAAACCACACAAACCAACCCCTCCCCTGTACAAGGATCCTGCTATATAGGATGATTCATAGGGGCTCTTCCAGCTCTGCATTTCAAAGGTTATTGTTGTTAGGATGTCTAGAAGCCCTTAGTTACAGATTTGCATTCCAAAGGTTTCCTCATTAGATGACAGGATTAAGATCTCAGCACAGCAGATGGAAAGATTTCTTTGACAATCCTGCCTGTATCTCCTTTTTCCAAGGAGAAAGGCGGGGTAAAATTACTCTAAAATAAATAAATAAAAATAAATATCTTAAAAATGCAGAGCATATATAGAATATAGGAAATATAGAATTCTAGGAGCCTTCCTCAACATTCAAGGTATTGTCGCTGCGTTTCCCTCCAGATGTTGTGTTCATACAGTTTCTTCACTAGTAATGCTTCGCTTATGTAGATAAATTTTTGGGCTGGGTAGGGGTGGCTTTCCATTCTTAGGGTGAGGGAGCTTTAGCGACAGGGTGGAGAATTACTGTACAGTCTTCAGAGTCAGGAAAAAATGGGATAAATATTCGAGGAGGATCTTCAGAACTGAATACAGACAGTAAACTTTACATCCTGTCTCACAGTGAAGTGTGTATGTGACACACACACACACACACACACACACACACACACACACACACACACAAGTTTCCTCCAAGATGCTTCTTCTCTGTTGAAGTGTGGAGTCCATTAATCTGTCTCTTACTGTGGAAGTTGAGGACATGTGAACCTCCCCAAATGCAACAAAGAAAGACCAAGATTCTTGGATGATGCACAGGAACTGGACTGGGCATAGAATGGGACTTTCTGGCTAAGCAGACACAGGTGGAGACTATAATAATGTGAATTATTCAGTATTATTATAATTAGGTGTCATCATGGTGTGTGTCATGGTTTTACTCTCTTTTTTAAAAAAGAGAATGAAGATTTAACTAGGTGTACTTATAGCATATTTTGATCTGGAAGTTCTTGCACCCAGTCCAAGCTTAGTGGTGATGACTGAGGAGCAGTCTGGTATGAGCTAACAATGATGAGAAGGTTTTTCTTCCCTGAAGGGTTTTATGCTTTAAAAGCAGATAGGCTAGACTAGCAATACAAGTTAACAGTGTTTGCATTAAGGCATGAATGAGGCTAGAAATCTAAATGTGAACTCTAGCCTCACTGAGAAATTGTTTGTTAGTCAGTAAATGCTGCCCCCTAGAATGAGCCTTACAGATCATGTCCTGTTATTGGCTCTGATATGCCTTGCAGTGAATATCAGTAAGCTTTCTTTTGTTTTCTTCTCTCTTCGCCACCAGCTTTGCGTCTACTGTTTGCGACAGTAGCCTGCTTTATGGCTAGTGTTTGCGACAGTAGCCTGCTTTGCGGCTACTGAAGTATTTTTAAAATATTTTCCCCCTCAATCCGTGGATAAGCAAATCAGCGATTCATGATTTAGCAGATAAGGGGGGCATACTGTATATTATTTTTTCATGCATTTGGTTACCCCTATATTTTAAAATATCCAGCAGCATGTCCCCTGTATCTGGATATATGGCAAAGCCTTCTCAATTTGCACTCCCCGTTTTTTGATGCTAGAAAACATAAGGAAATCACAAATGTCCTATCTAGCCTGGGGTTACTATTGTTGACTCCCTCCAGATGCTTAGGAGGTAAATACCTCACCAACTCTAACCTGCATGGCTAGTGGTCAAGTGTGATAGCCTAGTTTGAGACCATGATTGCTCTTTGCAACAGTTGTCTTTCCATAAATCAGAATAGCAACATTCCAAGAATTCTAAATCAAGGCCAAAATCCTCTTGGCTTACAATGATCACGGAAGGGGTGGTCATGCAATCATTTCCTCTCTTCTAGCAGACTGTCTGTTGTGTGATACTGGTTGAAATCCAGTAGTAAGCTCTAAATGCCCCCTCCCCCGAATCCATGGAATCCATGGAGTTGGCTCACCAAATCCCCGCTATTTCAATGGACCTGTTCTGATTGAAGTGTACTCTTGCATTTCAGCCAGTGACAGTGAAATCAGGCAAATGATCACCCAGTCACCCGTTGATTGCTAAACCAGGCACACAATAGGATGTGCTAGTGAGAGCCCATGCTAGGAGAGAGAAAAAAATCTTATATAAATTAATTGCTTTTCCAAACTCTGACATTTAAGGAGACACCCTCTCCTCTTCCCTCCATGAATTTTGCCTAGGTTAGCCCCCGCCCCAACAAAAAAACTTCTCTATGTAGTTGTTGGTCTGTGTTTTCCAAATGGCTGTGAAGATTCTCAGTTATCCAGGTGAGGTCATCTGGAAGGTGAGTCATGGCAACTGGACTTCTTTTGAGATCAAAACATTTCACTACTCATCCAAGTAGCTTTGTCAATCTGTGTCCCGTTCAGATCACTTCTGACTGACGGTGACCTTATGGGTTAATGACCTCCAGAAGGTCCTGTCGTTGACATCCTTGCTGTGGTGTTCCAAATTAAAGGCCATGGCTTCCTTTATTGAATTAGTCCATCTCATGCTAGGTTTTCCTGGATGCCTACTGCTGTCCGCTTTTCCAGTCATTCCTGTTTTTTCCATAGAGCTTTGTCTTTTTATGATATGCCGAAAGGGAAATAGACTCAGTTGAGTCATTTTAACTTCTAGTGAGGATTCGGATTTGATGTGTCATGAAACTCCTTTAGTTGACATTCTGTGGCCCTTGGTTTCCTTAGAGCAGGGGTGCCCAAACTTTTTGTAAGGCGGGCCAGATTTGGTGGCTGAGAATGTGTCAGGGGCCGGTTGCTCCCCAACCCTGCCACCCCACTGCAAGCACCACCCACTTTCTTTTAAAAAAAACATGGGGTGAAGGAGGGGGAGGGAGGGGTGGGCCAGCCAGCCGTGGGCCACTCAGAATGGCCTGGCGGGCCAGATTTGGCCCCCAGGCCGGACTTTGGGCAGGCCTGCCTTAGAGAAAATATCATGCAAATTAACATTTTAATAACAGCCACGGCACTGCATGATCTTTGATGGGGTTTTTCTTTCACGCTGCCCTATAACATGAGCAAAATGTCTTCTTCCAAAACCTTTATCTCCCGCCTCAGTTTTCTTGCAGTAAAAAGGTCTTGTGTTTTATTTTTAGTTCCCCTGCTTATCCTGTTGCTTAATTTGAGGGTGTGTGGCGGAGAGATTGAGAGTGAGAGCACGCAACAGTGTTTAACAGAGATATTCAACTCTCCGTCTCCTGCAACTAAAACCACCTTTAACGTTAAAAACAACAACCTAGCACTGCTTCTGGAATAGGCCCATGCTCTGACTTTGGCAGACCTCCAAGTTCTCTTCCTAGGAAACAACTAATTGGTGATAGGCTGAGTAGGCTGCCAGGTTCAGAAGAGTGGGGTGCATTTGGCCCAAGTATAATGATTTGCACCTTTTAAAAGATTACTGGGGCCCACCTGACATCCCTTCTTTGTCGTTAACCTGCTGTTAGGAAGCTGATCATGCCAAGCGTCTTCTGTCACCAAGAAGAACGATGCAATGTTCAGAGCTTTGACCCTGGGACTGGGATAAGGTCACCCAGTGTAGCCTCAGTACAATGACAACAGTCCTTTGAAAGCCTGCTTGTGTAAAAGTGCAGCTGTCTGTTTCCTAAGTACAGCTGGATGCTTATGAGATGCTGTAGAATGTCCCTTGGTGGACGGGTTGATATTCCAAACCAGAGTTTTCTGGACAGGGTTCAGGCCATGGAAAGCATATAACATACGAACAATAATCAGTGATGAAAACAGTGCATAATATGAAGCAAAAATTTTAAAGCAGCACACACAGAGGGCACCACACATAAAACTAGGAGCAGAACTGGAGCAAAACTGGCAGGAGGTGAAACCCGGATGAAATGTTACTGAGATCTGAAAGCTAAAAAGATGATTTTTTTAAAATTTTGGGGCAGTGAACTCACAGAATGCAGGTTATGAGGTGCCTGCTTCTCCAAAACCTGTATTCAAGTCGTTGACCTTTCTTGCTAATGCCGAATGAACCTAATCTGTCATCTTTTGTGGTTTAAAGATAAGACCTCATGCATAGGCAATAAAAGATTAAGAAAATCTCTGTAGTATTCCTCCTATATTTTGCCACAGGTGTGGATCATTGAGGGGCTTTGCGGTGCCTGAGGAAAAGGATGAAAGCTTTTGCTTGTCTACCCAACCCTTCTAGTTCCTATCTTTGTGGCATTCCTGAATGAAATGTAATCAGTCATCCCAACCCAACTGGAAAACCATGGTTATCAACTTTGAAGGCTGGCAGAATCCTAAATTGGCCCCAAATTCTTTTACATTTTAAGATCTCATCTTATTCTCAAGTTGCAGTTGCTGCTTTTTTGGATGCTTATTTTGAAATCAGAATTATAGCTGGTTTATAGCTATGGTAAAATATGCTATCGTTTAAAATAATAAATATATAACGTAACATATGATTGTAACTTCCTGCAAAGAATAAGTGCAAATATTTTCAAATCATCCAATCATATTCTACAAAATGGCTAAGCCGAGACATAATGTGTGGACATCAAGGTGGTTTTGCACATGACACCATTTTGAAAAACCAAACCAAACCAAAAAGCTCTTGTTGCAATGCAGTGTGCTTTGCCCTTCCAGCTGGGTACAGCGCGCAAGCCCTATAAGAGAAGGTGAGGAACTTACTGCCCTCCAGATGTTGTGACTGCAACTCAGATCAGACATAGTCAGCATTGCCATTGTTAAGAGATGTTGATGATGAAGAAGGAGGGGGAGGAGGAGAAGGAGAAGAGAAGGAGGAGGACATAGCAGTCCAGACACCTATGGAAGGTGAAATGGTAACCCATCTGACTCTACAGATCCAGGGATCATGAGTTTCCACTTCTGTCCTGCCCTTATATGAATCTGGATGCCCAAGCAATGACTTTCAAGTTAGACTTGAGAGTGGTGTGCTATTTTTTGGCGACCATGAGATCAATCCAAGCTGTTCTCGCAGAGCTCTTCTCCGGGAACGTGATCCCTCGTGCCTCCCCGAGGATGCTCTACAAAATGCAATTCCAAATGTTAGGTTTTCAGATGGCCAAGGAAGGTATGCAGTACCTCTTTAAGACTGCATTTCTCAGAGGACAAGGAGATAGTTGTCCACCAGTTCATTCAGATTTACTGTCATAGTTACTTTGGTCGGGGAGCTAAGCTTTAAAAATGTCTGTGTTGTTGTAAGGCATTTTATTTCATTTGTGCTCTCATTGCTTATATTGTGGCTCAGACTTGTTTATTTCTAGCTGGGATGCAGAATAAAGATGTATACCGCATGCCGGTTGTCATTACCAATAGCCCCCTCTTGAATTTTAGCCTTCTCCACAAATGCTTCTGACACATTTGTTGCTGTTCTACAAATATTTTATTTGTTTGCCTATTTGTGAGGTTCATATTCTGCATTCCCACGTGCTCCTTCAAATACGGCGTGACCACTAAGGGGTGCATTTCATGTTCTTGTCAAGAGCAACAAAGAAGACCTTGTGTTGTGGTAAAGACTAGAATGTTTTAAAACGCTATTGTTGACCAAAGCTGACTTAATAAGATGCTTCCCACAACAGTGAACATTCAGGGTTGATTTCTTTCAGGATGGATAGATTTGATCTCCTTGCAGTCCAGGAGACTCTCAAGACTCTCCTCCAGCGCCCAGCTCTAAGATGCAACCTTCACAATGCACCAGATCTCTTCTATGGCTATTTGCCTATGTAGCGTTTGGGCTTGCATTTTGTGAGATAGCCTTTGGATGCACTGTCTGGGAGAGAATTTTCCCCTCCCCACCCCATTTTTTTTTTGGTGGGGGAAGTGTTTTTGTGCGTTTGGATTCAAACGGATAAGATCTACCTCTGAGAAGCATGAATTAGGTCTGATTTTGCTGTCAAAAACTTGCCTCTCTGTTTCTACTGTTTCCTTATACAAGAAATCAGGAAATAGTAGGAAAGCTACTGGTCTTCCAGATGCTGAGATCCATCAGCTGCAGCCAGTATCACCAACATGCTGAGTTGATGGTCTCCAGGGGAGGTGGGAACTGGTTTTAAAAATTTGCAGCTCCACTGGCTGCCAGTCAGCTATCAGGCACAATTCAGGGTGCTGACCTTAACCTACAAAGCACAAAATGGCCTGGGTCCTAGCTATCTCAAAGATCGAATCTTGCAGTATGAACTGGTTCGGGTGCTAAGGTCATCAGGAGAGGCCTTTCTCTCCATCCTGACACCTTCATAGGTGCATCTCATAAGAACTCATTTATTTATTTATTTATTTATTTATTTATTTATTTATTTATTTATTTATTTATTTATTTATTTATTTATTATATTTATATCCCGCTTATCTACAGGGTACTCTAAGCGGCTTACAACAAAAAAGGCTACAAAGCCAATAAAATACAATAAATAATCACAGACAAACCTATAAACACCCTAAACACTGTTAAAACCACATGACACCTCGACTAAAATGCAAGTTACGATGGCGAAAAAAAAAAAGAAAAAAAATCAACTGTCGCCAAAGGCCTCACGAAAAAGGTAGGTTTTCAGCGCCTTTCGGAAGGCCAGCAGGGACTCTGCAGAGCGCACTTCACTGGGGATGGAATTCCAGAGGCTGGGGGCCGCCACAGAGAAAGCCCGGGTCCGAGTGCTCGTCCTCCGGGCTTCCCGAGGGGTGGCGACCCGAAGCAAGTGCGCTCGCGCCTGCCGAACGGGACGGGCCGAAGTTGACCGCTGAGCGATACGCTCTGCCAGGTAGTCCGGTCCCAAGCCATGGAGGGTTTTATAAACTAAAACCAGGACCTTGAATCTGATCCGGGCCGCAACGGGCAACCAGTGCAAGCGGGCCAGGACTGGGGTGATGTGGTCGTAACGACGCACACCAACCACCAGCCTGGCCGCCGCGTTCTGGACCCGCTGCAAGCGCTGGAGAAGATTCAAGGGCAACCCCATGTAGAGCGCGTTACAGTAGTCCAGCCTCGAGATCACCAGAGCTTGGACCACTGTTCTCAAGGAGTTCGCGTCGAGGTATGGGCGGATCTGGGCGATCCGACGGAGATGGAAATAGGCGGACCTGGTCACCGACGCCACCTGGTGCTCCATGGCAAGCGCCGGGTCCAGGAACACACCCAGATTCCGCACCCTCTCCGCGAGCTGGAGGGAGACTCCCCCCAGACAGGGAAGAGGGCCACCGTACCCCGACGGCGAGCTCCCGAAGAACATAACCTCTGTCTTCTCGGGGTTGAGCTTAAGCCTGTTCGCCCCGGTCCAAGCCAGTACGGCCTCCAGGCACCCGTCGAGAACTTCCACAGCTTCCACAGCAGAGGTGTTAAAGGAGAGATAGAGCTGCGTGTCATCAGCGTACTGATGACAGCAGACTCCAAAACTCCTGATGACCCCCGCCAACGGCCTTGCGTAGATGTTAAACAGCATGGGGGACAGAGACGACCCCTGTGGAACCCCACACGGGAGGATCCAAGGGGCCGATAACTCCCCCCCATGCTGCACGTACTGTGGCCGGCCCTCCAGGAAGGAACGGAGCCAACTGCAAGCAGTGCCTCCGATTCCGACCTCAGAGAGCCGGTCCAACAGGATACCGTGGTCGACGGTATCAAAGGCTGCTGACAGATCCAGGAGGACCAACAGGGAAGAGCAACCCCTGTCGGCCGCCCTGAGAAGGTCATCTTGCAGGGCGACCAAAGCTGTTTCGGTACCCCGGCGGGGCCTGAACCCGGACTGGCAAGGATCGAGGCACTGCCGATCCTCCAAGTATGACTGCAGCCGGGCCGCTGCCACCCTCTCGATCACCTTGCCCATAAACGGGACATTGGCGATAGGACGATAGTTTGTCAGATCATCCACCGCCAGGCCAGGTTTTTTCAAGATGGGCTTTACCACCGTCTCCTTCAGACGAGAGGGAAAAACCCCCTCGCTGAACGAGGCGGTGGCGATGGCAGAAGCCCATTCGGCCATAGTCCCTCTGGCAGCTCTAATTAGCCAGGCAGGGCAAGGGTCGAAAGGAGTGGAGGCAGGCCGGCAATGCACCATAGCCTTGGAGATCTCGACAGCAGAAACAGGCCCAAGCGCATCCAACCGAGGCGACGAAGGCGGACCAGCAACTGGAGATGGCGGGACAGGACCACTGCAACCGGAGTCAAAACCAGCACGGATGGACTCAATCTTAGTTCGAAAAAAGGCTGCGAATTGCTCACTACTGAACTCAGTAGGAGGAGGCCTGGCCAGACTAGGATTGCTGAGGTCCCGAACCACCCGGAAGAGCTCCGCCTGGCGGTTCGAAGCCTCAGCAATTCTCAGGGAGGTGAAAGATGTTCTAGCCTCCCTTATCGCGATGATATAGCGACTAGACTGGGCATCAACGGCAGCCTTACTCAACGCCGTGCGGGATTTCCTCCAGCTGCGTTCCAACCTCCTCCTAACCTGCTTCATTGCCCTAAGCTCCCCCGTGAACCATGGGGAGGGCCGGGCTCGGCAGCGGAGGAGGCGCTTGGGGGCGATCCGGTCAATGGTGTGGACAGCTGTTTCATGCCAAAGATTCGCCACACCCTCGGCCGGAACGTCAGCCAAACCACCAGGTAGTCCCCCAAAGAGCTCACCGAACCGCTGAGGGTCCTGGAGCCTCCGGGGGCGGGCCAAGATAGTGGGCCGATGGTCCCCGCGGGGAGGAGCCGAAATCGCCAGGGAAAATGAAAGCAGGTGATGGTCTGTCCATGACACAGGAAGGGAGACAAGGTCCCCCACCTCCAGACGCGAATCCCCCGACATGGAGGTAAACACCAGATCCAGGGTGTGACCAGATCTGTGGGTGGGGCATAAAACATGCTGGGACAGACCCATGGAAGCCATGGATTCCATGAACTCCAGAGCTGCACCAACAAGCCCACCATCCGCATGCACGTTGAGGTCTCCCGCAACCAATAGGCGCGGGGATCTCAACAATGCAGCGGAGATGAACTCTGTGAGCTCTGGAAGGGATTGTGCAGGGTTGCGGGGAGCTCGGTAGCCCAGCACAATGCCAAATCTGTCCCGCTGTCCCACCAACAGATGAAGTACCTCCAACCCCTGGCTAACCAATGTCGAGGCCCTGCTGACGTGTAAAGAATCCCTGTAGACGATTGCGGCCCCTCCCCCCTTTTGACCCCCCAACCTTCCCACTCCCTCTACCAGGTACCCGGGCGGGCAAAGGAGAGAGAGGGAAGCCCCCCCCCCTCCGTGCCCACCCAGGTCTCGGTGATGAATGCCAGGTCGGGCTTCCCATCCGCAATAGTATCATAGATGAGAGGGATCTTGTTATGAACCGACCTGGCATTCATCAGGATACAGGTAAGGTTGGGGGCGCTGGTGGAGTGACTCCCGGGCACGTGACAGAGAGCCGAGGGGTCAGAACGAGGGACAGACACGAGTTGTCTGACCCGAGTTCTTCTTGCCTGACAAACCCTACGGCTACAAGCGTACCGCCCACGGCCCATCACCGTTGGTATGTGAGCCCCTGCATTCATGGCGAGGAAAAAAAAAAAAGAAAAGAAAAAGGAAAAGGAAAAAAAATATATGTATATAGGTAGTTACAACAACACTGTAAAAATATAAAAATTACAATAACAATGAAAATAACAAGACAATAATGCACTAAAATTACAAATTACAAACTACAAACAACAAATTAAAGGGCAACCACCAGGGCAAATGGAGAGGGACAGGGAGGGACGCAAAGATGGTTCACAGGCAGTGAGTGAGCAGCAATAACTGGTATGGCAGCTGATGTCATAGGTGGGTAAAAACAAGCACGAAGTGGGGTCAGGCCATCAACTGTCGGCGGGCCGGCAGCGACCTCTAGGCCTGGGAGGGCCCAAACACAGCAGCCGCGAGCTAACCCCGAGCCTCGGTAGATGGAAGGCCCACTGCCGCCAAACCAGTCCAGTGTCCTTGGAAGCAGCACAGAGGATAAAGGAATTAGATGAAAGGGGGAGCAGGATGAACACCGCACCCCCTAATCCACAACAGTCAGAGAGAACTGACAACAAGGGGAGGGAAAAAGGGGAGGGCAAGGGTGGAAGAGGGAGCAGGAACAGGGCAAGAGGGGAAAGGCGCATGTCAAGGCAGCCTTTGGGACTGTCCCCAAACAAGCCGTTGCAATAGTGAATAGCAAGGAAGCTTATAGGTCTTGAGTTCCAGCAGTGGCTAGGCTGGCTGGCTCAGCTGGCCACAGCAGATGGAGTGAAGTGCTGGAGTTGGAGCCAGCCCCGGGGTC
>JAHTLZ010003468.1:15772718-15799687 GCA_023846285.1 Phrynocephalus versicolor | reverse complement strand
TGCAGCCTTTGTAGACTCTCCCCCTGGGAATCTCTCACAAGCCCAGAAAGAGGCACAGGTGATTTTCCAGCCGAGAGAGGGCTGCCAAGCAGGCAGGCAAACACTTACAGGTCTTGAGTTCCAGCAGTGGCTAGGCTGGCTGGCTCAGCTGGCCACAGCAGATGGAGTGAAGTGCTGGAGTTGGAGCCAGCCCTGGGGTCTCTCAGGCAAGTGAAAGGGCCTTCTCCGTTGCTGCTCCCGGACTTTGGAAATTCCTCCTGCTGGAGGCCAGGACTGCCCCATCTCTGCTGTCTTTCCAGAAACAGGCAAACTTTCCCTAAATGATGGACTACCTGTTATGTGACTTTAACATGGATTACCATGCATGATTACATTGACTGATTTCATAAGAACACCAGTGCTTTCCATGTTATTTTCAAACTTTAGAATGGATTTTTCTTTTCTTGTTGCGTGCTCTTTGTTTCTTAAATGTTCTTGGCTGTATATTGCCCCTCACTATTGTAAGCCACCTTAGGTCCTTTTCCAAGGAGAAAGTTGGGGTAAAAGTATTCTAAATAAATAAATAAATAAATAAAGCTGTGGTCCAACATCTGGAAGAAACTATGCCCTCCACCTGTATCTTATAGACTCCTGGAGTTATGCATCATAATGTCCCCATACATTTTGGGTTTCTAGTACTATGGGAATTGTACTCCAAAACATCTGGGACAGCACAAGACTTCTACCACCACAAGTCTATAATGAAGGCAGTTAATTTCTGCTGATATCACTTTTGCTGAAGCTGCAATGGACTTTGTGTGCTTGTTTGGTATGGGCAGTGTGGCCTTGTTTAGGAACTGGTAGCCAGTGGGTAAAACTACTCTTTGGCTGCCCTATCCTGGAACCTGGGCATTTTGTGACCTTGGGGAAACATAAGGATGATGAGGAGTGCGGGGGTGGTATATGTCCCTGGCCAGCTAATGTCAAGTATTAAAATCATAGAGTGGTATGATTGTCTAGACTCTAGTGTATTTACAAGGTGTTGCATGTTACTTATTAAATATGTTTAGTGAAACAAATGCCAATTGCTTGTGAATCTGCCTCCATCCTGACACTCAGTTGGGCCAAATACTGTCTATTGGCCGGACTTGTTCTGATAGTATTCATGTAGAAGAATCTCTTTGTTTCTTCTTAGCCTCTCTGTGTAGCTTCTTTGAGGAACTATGAGATGAGAACATAATCAACAAATAAACACTAAACCACACTTATGCCTTTGCACTGGTTGTTGGGAACACCCAGAACAAGTTTTACTTGCTAGGATAGAATCCTGCCTGTATGGTTTCTTTTGTATTTTTTTTCCAAGTAGAGAGCCAAGAGACTTTGGCTGAGACAATTAATTCTTGTAAATGCCATATTTTGTTTAGGGGTTGCCTTTTTAAAACTGCAGAGTTTCTAATGTGTAAACACAAGAATGATGTACAGAGAGAAACTCTTGAATAATGTCTTTGTTCACCCACTGGGCTAAATATGCAGAATTCTTTAAAAAATCCTTTCCCTCACTTCCACTTTGGTCCAACACATTATCTAGAAGCAAGTCACAACTAGAGTAGACCTATAGAATCTGTGGGAATTTGGTGAATCAATTCTTCTGTCGGTTCCATTTATTCAATGGACCTGTTCTAGCAGTGACTCGCTACTGGATTCCAACCATGTCGAGATAGCAGATTTCTCTTTATAGTACTAACTCCAGTGGTGCGGATGTACACATATCCTGTTAAAGAAGCAGTCGTTTCAGGATGATGATGGATTTGGCAAAATACAGTGGTGCCTCTACTTATGAAGTTAATCTGATCTGAATGCATGCTCTTAAGTTGAACAACTCTTAAGTAGAGGTACCATATCTAATTTTTTTTTAAAAAAATAGAAATTAAAAAAAATTGTAAGTAGAGCAGACTGCATCTAAAATTTGTAAGGCGGCAGTTAAAACGCCAACAGTTTTCAACTCTTAAGTCAAATTGCTCTTAAGTAGAGCCGCTCTTAAGTAGAGGCTGTGGCCAAAGGTCAGTGGAAATAGGTTATCTTGGCATCTACAGTATTCTTGGGCCAATACGCGTCTTCTATGATGAAACTGATGTTGGGTATGTATTCAAAGCTGATGTGAGCCTTTTCATTGAAGACCTAGAAGCTGATTTTAAGACCAACCTCGGTGCTTTGCTCAAGACCAGCAGCCCAGGCGGGGACCACTAAGCAGGAAGTTTTGTACTCGTGTCCCAGACCTTTCCAAACAGAAGAAATAGGGGATCGCTAGGAAGGAAGTTGCCTGGGGCATTTCCAACCCTGCAGATCCCTGTCATTGTTCTTGAGTCCAAGATTAGGGAACACACAGCTGTCAAGATGCTGAGCTGCAATTCTCAACCTGGGCAAGGTGGCCAGTGTGAATGGATGGTGGGAGCCATAGTCCAATGTTGCCCAGAGGGCATCCTGCCCCCATCGCTCATTTTTCGTGTTGCGTTTCAACAGAGGGTTGGAGCAGTGTCTAATACAGTAACCCCCCGCCTATCGCGGGGATTAGGGGCCCACCTGACCCATGATACATGAAAATCTGTGATATGCGGAAGTGGGTCGGGTGGGGGCGGGGGGCGATCAGAGGGGGCTTGGGGGCGGCGGGGAGCGATGCGATCGCCCCCCGCTGCCCCCCGCGCGGCTCCGAGGCCTCCCAGATGGGTCGGGGGGCGGCAGGGAGCAACCGGTCTGGGGGGGCAACGGTAAGTGATGCAATCGCTCCATGCCGCTCCCCCCCCCCGTGCAGCTCCGAGGCCTCCCGGAGGGTCCTGGGGGGGGGGGAGCGATGTAATCGCTCGCCACCACTCTCCGCGCGGCTCCAAGGCCTCCCGAACGGGTCTGGGGGGGGGCGACGGGGAGCAATACAATTGCTCCCCGCCGCACCCCCCGCAGGTATTGCGATCTCGCCATATAGTGGGACCGCAGTACCTGAACCGCAAAATGGTGGGGGGTGACTGTAGCAAAATAACTCCCCTGCCTCTCAATCAAGGTGGTGCTCCTCTAGTGGTGTGGCAGATTCAGATTCACATTTTTCCAGCACAGCAAAAAGTTATTGGTCTAGTGCATATTTTATAAGAAAAGGGTTGCATAATTAGGTACAGTTCTAAATAATAGATAGCGCATGGTGTGTGGAATCCTTTCAGAGGATTCTGTAGCCAATGTACTTTTGCTTGCATTGACTCTTGCTCTTCTTTCCTTCCTCCCCTTCTGCAGAAGGTTTTTAAGAGTATGAAAAGCAGCCAGTCTGCCACTGTTCAGCCTGAGCAGGTGGTCAGAGGCAAAGCTCTGTGCCTTCACCTGCTCCGCCTTGGGAAAAAATTGAGTTCAGCATGCAGGTTCTTGCAGCTCCCCCAAAAAAGACCCACCCCACAAATTGGTAGTCCTTAGGATTGCAAAGATACGTCTGGGCCTGTGATGGTTGGCTTAAGCCTTCCTGGTGCCTATCCATGCTCTTTGGGAGCAACAGACACTGTAGTCCATACCAGTGTGGGGGGAGCACCAGGATGAGGAAGGTTGGCTAGTGGGCTGTAATTTATCCAGGCCTGATCTGGGAAGTGCTTTCAAATTGGGAATAAAAAACATTGATCCAGTAAAGAACAGCTCTGGAATGTACAATGCACACTGTATGTTTGCAAGCTGAAATAATGACTTGGATGTCAGGTTGTTTTGGCAGTCTATCTACACACATGTGTAGTAAAACCAGCATTTATGACCCATCACCAATTTCCCTCTAACTGGTTTTAGATACTTCAGTGGGAACATTCCTCTACAGACATCATTTAAAGGTGTCACAATCAGAGTTTGCAAATGTTGTTTCTTGGGATGGCAGCACATATACCCTCCTGCTGCCAGCTTGGGAGGGGGAGAGCAGATTCTGGTTATTCTCTTCCAAAATGCACAGGAGCTGCCTATTGGCCATGATTGTTTTGTGTGTTTAATTTTCTTTTTTTTATATATTTTTGCTAGAATAAGTCCATTTGTTCAACTCTTAGGTCATGTGTCTTATATTTTTGCCCAGCTAAGATCATAAGGGGGTGTTATCTTGAGATCTTTCAAGGGAAGATGGGGTAAAAACGAAGTGAATAAGTTAATGCAACAACATAAGTACGTTAGGAATTAGTTTAAATCTGGGGTGCCCAAACTTTTTGTAAGGAGGGCCAGATTTGGTGGCTGAAAAGGTGTCAGGGGCCGTTTGCTCCCTGACCCTGCCACCCCACTGCAAGCCCCACCCACTGACCCATAAGCCCCACCCACTGACCCCTTGCAACCCCACCCACAGGAAGGAAGGCGGGGACCAAGGGAGGGAGGGAGGGAGGTGGAAACCAAGAGAGGAAGGAAGGAAGGTGGTGAACAAGGAAGGGAGGGAGGGAGGAAGGAAGGAAGGTGGGGACCAAGGGAGGGAGGAAAGAAGGAAGGTGGGGACCAAAGGAAGCACAGGGAGCCGTGGCCACCGCAGGGAAATGTGTGGGTGAAGGAGGGGGGGAGGGGCGGGTCAGCCAGCCGCGGGCCACTCAGAGTGGCCTGACGGGCCGGATTTAGCCCCCCGGGCCGGGCTTTGGGCAGGCCTGGTTTAAATGCTGCTTGTCCAGGTTAATATTCTCAGGAGCCCCACCTTAATCCCTTTATCACAAACACAGACTGTGCCAGGTAAAAGCTCGTGCTGCATCTGCTGGGCCGTCATCCCGTCTGTCTCTTGAGCATGCCTGTGGCCCATCAATGGAAGCCAAAGATTCTTTGCCCGGGCAGGTCAAGGGGCTACATGGAATGCTTCTGCCAGGCAAGGGGTTTGCCCGAGTCCACCACCCCATGCACACTCAAGATGCCGCCTGTCTTCTTTTGTAAGCCAGAAAAGAACAGCCAGATGGGAAGACAGAGATGGCCTGCCTTTTGTTTGCAGCTGTATTCCAGCTTCCTCTGAGACTGTGAAGGAATATTGAGATAGCCTCTGTGAAAAAGCACTCAGGCTTGTCTGATGTGACTTCTGGATGTCTCAGCACCATGTCCCTTTTGTAGGTTAGAACTCTAGATCTGGTCCTCATGGTCAACTTTGTGCCGCCTGCAAAAATCTAGAGGACATGGGAGATTAAGGGGCCTAGCTGGTTGGCTGTCTGCTGAAGGAAGAAGCTTTCCCAATTGCTGCCTGCCTTGCTGTGTCTCTCTTACGACAACGCAGCCCCACGTAGATTGGCGACGTATGTTCAGCTAATCCATATGCAGGGGAAACCTCTGTTGTTGTCCATCTAATTCAAGTTTGCTCCTCTGCAAAGGAGCTGTCTGCTCATGACTGCTGCCTGTCACAGTTTGGGTCTAAACCATTTCAAGAGACCATATTGGGCGGTGTTTCGTTGCCATGTGAACTGTGTTCATGGGTCGTGCTACGACTGTTGGGACTTGAGACTTAAATTTTGCTTTGTCTGAAAAGATTCTGGTTCGGCACAGCTATTTTTAAATTAATTGGTAAGTGGTGAATTAATCATGTTGTTTTCTGGTTAGAAAATAATAGTAAAATAAAATAAAATAAAATAACTGCAGATTCAACAATGCATTACAATAAAAATGAAGTGACAACTGCTAGAATCAAATGCAGCACAATGACCTCAGGTGACAGAAGATTAAAAAAAACTAAAATCATTTTTGAAAGGCCTGGATAAATAAAAATGTCTTTGGCATAAAATCATACTTGCTACTTCTTTTAATACTCACAAACGTTGACTCCAGTGCAAGTCTTATATCCGTATTTCTTGGGCCACCAGGAGTGCTGCTGTGTCAGGGGAGTGGCCAAGTCTTTGGAACCAACAACTGTTGTTAAACCCTTGTTTCATCTGCCATTTCCCCCAAGTTTCATTATTCATTTTTGATCTTCGCAGCAGTGCTCGGAGAAGCTGCTGGTAAGATGGGAGGTGGGACGCATTGCTGTGAGCATTCCTTGTTGTAAACACTGTCATAGCTCACTGCCTTAGAGCAACTGAACCAGAAGTTTGAATCCCCTTTGTGCGCCTTTCTGACGAAAGATAGTGAAGGTCGCCCAAAGTGCATAGGTGCAATGAAATCGCATGACCTACCACCTGCATGACTTTGGACATGTTGTGTGTGGTTTCAAGCTCACGCCTTTGATCTTAATGCCTAAAAAACCCTGGGAAGGTTGCCATGATTGATACTACATAATTATTAATTATCCCTGTAGTAATGCAAAATGTTTTAAAGTAACTTGATCTTGAATAAGCATGTGGGTCCCATTAAGCCTTACAAAAGACTACCTTCTGCTGGAGAGGAAAGCTGCTAAGCCTGGCTTGTTGGTATGATCAACAGCTACCAGCATTTGGGTGGTCTCCTTAGTGGCATAATTACAAGAGCTGGCATGACAAACGCCCGGACATTAACATTTGCTTCAGTACTACTGTAGGAAAGCTAGATGAAGGAACGGATAATAGATGAAAGGGACGCTGCTGTTGCAGTGAAGGGAAGGCCGTTGATTATCTGTTCAAAACAACAAAAATCAGACATTGCAGAAGTTATGATTCTGTACACAGTATATGCAACTTTAGAACTTTGAACTTCAGAATTCTGGTATGTCAGTTCTTTTGTGTTCCAGGTTGCCAGCTTTGTCTGATGTATAAATAGCTTTTTGCTACAAAAGCAGCTCATCTTCATGGTCTGCTATAAAATCAAGGTGACCCTCCAGAAACCAGGCCATTATCTTTTAGAAGAGGTAGCCATGTTAGCTTGTGTTAGCATAAAGCAAAATTAAAATTAAAAAAGAAGACAAAATGTTGTCACACCTTAAACACTAATTTTATAGACAAGTCCACTTCCTCAGACACAAGGGAGGAAGTGGACTTATATCCGCCCACGTGTGACACACGATTTTTGTCTTCTTTATTTTTACTTGGATTTTGCATGACAGTCATTATGGCAGATGGAGCAGGCATGGGGCACAGGTGGAACCTTCTCTCAGTAGCACTTAGGAGGATCAGCCTTCCACATATATTGTTAGATTGCAACTTCCATGATCCCTCATCACTGAGTACATTGACCATTGTTGATGGGAGTTGCAGTCTAGTAATGCAAGAAGTAGTGTCATGCATTCCCAGTCTCCACATTATTACACAGAGACCCAAAGTAGCAAGCAGTTTTACTGGGATCTCTGTGAGAGAATATGTGAATTCACAGAATAGTTATTCTGAAACCTAGGTTTTCTGGACTCTGATTCCTGCTTAGAGATACAAAGACTTTTGAGTTCCTGCAGCAATCAAGCCTGCCAACAGTGGTCAATCCTTTATGTGTCTGAAGACGTGGACTTGTCAATGAAAGCTCACACTTATATAGGAGTTATATAGGAGTTAGTTTTTAAGGTACCACAAAGTATTTGTCTTTTTTATTTTTATTTTGTTTTTTGGCCTGGCATTCCTTGAGCTACCACCAGAGATATCATGGCAGCAGCTGTGGTTATTATCCCTGGCCAAAAGTGATATCTATTGCTCTTACCAGGTGCTAAACTTGTTGAAACTAGAGCATGCAGGTATTTGCAATAATAATAGTACTTCTGTGCTGTTCAGTTCAATTCAGGATAGAGTCCTCAAAAGTGGCTTGCCATTTCCTTCTTCTGGTGGTATTCTGGGACCATGTAGTTTGTTCAAGGCTACACAGGCTGGCTGTCCTAGAAGAAATAGTGGGGAATCAAATTCACAACTTTTGGCCCATACCTAACTCACTCACTGACTAAAGATTAATGCTGTTTCTAACCAGGTTAGTGCACGTGTTACAATCAGGTGTGAAATTTGATGCTAAGCATCGATAAAAATGCAGCTTTCATTTTCTTTTTAAAAAGAAAGCAACTCTTAGAAATCACAACAGCGTTGAAGGAGGGGTCATGCCGATCTAAATATCTCTTTGACAGCTTCTTTGCCAAACTAACCTGGGTTCTGTGTTAGGCTGTGAAATCTGATAAATGCCTGTCGGTGGCTCCACATTTGTGATCCTTCAAATCATGATGTCAAGAATTAGGGATGAGCCCTAATCCCTCTTCCATTTGTGCTGAGGGCTTAGTTAGTTACAGTCCATCCTGCTTTGTTCAAAACTGGTTAGCTGTTACATTCATATGGGCCACATACAGCATTAGCAAATTTTGCAAACAAGAGTTAATAATAACAATAATATAATAATCTTAGAACTTCAGAGCTGGAAGGGACCCTGTGGCTCAGTGAGTCTAGCTCCTGTTGGAGAGTAAACAGTGGCGAATCAAACTTAAGACCTCTGGTTCCATAGCCCAAACAACTGAGCCACCTAGCAGTTGCTTAAAATGGTTTGAGCCTTTTAAACCAAACTTTTAGTCTTGGTGGGATGGTTCACTCAACTTTTGATTTGTCAGCATAAAAACAACAAACTGTAGTCTGATGTAGTCACAGAGTAACACATTAATTAAAGCCTCCGTGTGGGAATTGGGAACAGAAGAAGGAACATGCAAACACTGGACACACATTTCTGGTTCCCCAATGTAGCGCCATGTGAAGCCCTGCAGATGTTGCTGAACTGCAGATACAGTTTCCACCAAAAACAAAACTACCTCATTCAATGCTGTCAATTTGGGTTCTCCCCCCCCTTGTTTCCCTTCCTTTTTGGCAGGATTTGTTCATTTTGTTAATTATGGGTTCAAAAATGGGGGCGGGGTTGTCTTGTACAGGGTGGCGTCTTATAAATGGAAAATTACGGTAGCAATCATCTAGTAGAATAAAGAGCAAGAACTGAGAGGAGCTTTTGGCTAATCAGATGTCACTGTCTGTTGCCCAGGCAACAGAGCTAACGAAGAAAGTTTGAGGCTACGGTGCATCAACCTCTGGAGAGCACCAAATTATCTATTCCTGCCCCAAGCCATGGGAGGATCAAGAATATGGCTTCTGAAAGCATAGAATCATAGAATCATAGAGTTGGAAGAGACCTCAAGGGCCATCTAGTCCAACCCCCTGCCACACGGGAACCCCCATCACAGTGCTTCCGACAGATGGCCATCCAGCCTCTGCTTAAAAACCTCCAAAGAGACTCCACCACCCTCGGTGGCAGCATATTCCACTGCCGAACAGCTCTAACTGTCATGAAGTTCTTCCTAATGTTTAAATTGAATATTTTCCTGTAGTTTGAGACTATTGCCCCGCGTCCTAGTCTCAGAAGCCATGGAAAACAAACCAGTCCCCTCTTCAATGTGACATCCATTCAAATATTTAAACATTATAAGCAGTCAGAGGACTGTTTATATTTGTTACATTCTTTTATGCCTTTCCTGCAGAAGGGAGGCAAGGATGATCCACCAAGCAGGAGGCTGCATGAGGATGATATGGTAAAGTGCAGGGGTGGGCAACCTGTGGTCCTCCAGATGTTTTGTGTTTCCAATCCTGGATGCCTAGTCCAGCATGATTCACTTGAAGGTTTATGGGAGTCATGGTCCAAAACTTCTGGCGGGCCAGAGGTCCACCTTCCTAGCATCTGGTCTTATACTGATGCCTACCCATACCAATTGTGAGCTGTTACTTGCATTCTGACTCAGACTTCAGGAGGTGGAAAACTTCAGAGATGTAATAAGAGACTCATGGCACAGTGGTTAAATGCCTGTACTGCAGGTAAAACTGTGCTCATGACCTGGGGTTCAATCCCAAGTAGCAGACTCATGGTTGACTCAGCCTTCCATCCTTCCGAGGTCAGTAAAATGAGTACCCAGCTTGCTGGGGGGGGGATGTGTAGCCTGCACACTCTAATTAAAATTTTAAACCACCCAGAGACTACTTGAAGTGGTATGGGGCGGTATATAAGCAGAACACTTTAATATACTTCTAGGGATAGAAGACTACGGGGAAAGAGTTCCTTGGATTCCATATGTGACCCATTTGCCCAAAGTGATTGGCTGCTTCTGCCCTTATTTGAAGAGATGCTTGGTTCCTTACTCAAGTGACAGCTGAGTTAGTCTGAGCCACAGAAAGGGCACAAATATCTTACAGAGGTAAATGTTTGGCTTTTGACAGCTGTGCCAGATTGTATCTGTACATGGAATTGAAAGATAAAATAACTTGTATGATCTAATATTTATTATATTGAGCTTTTATCCTATCCTGCCACCTTCAAATATACTGAGAGGCACAAATAACATTTACTTGGTTAGTTTTTTAAAAAAACAATGCATCTGTTAGAAATAGTGCATTAAAACCATATAGAGTACTCGTGGCAATTAAACTGTATGGAGGAAATCTTGCAAAGGTATGGAATATTGTTCAGGACAGAAGGATAAAAGCTAGTATCCTTGATGCTTGTTCCCGGCATGCAGAATTGTTTACAGAACAGGATTCTTGTGTTCAGTCCCAGAGAGAGAAAATGTGCGTTTGTGTAGGTCTACATTAACAGCAGATTCTTTGGGCTTACCCAGACATTTTATTTATTTGTTATTTTTACTCTTCCTTTCTCTTTAAAAAAAGGACCCACAGCAGTTTACATAATTAAAAGACAATATTAAAAGCTAAAAACCGGAAGTATACACACATTTAAAAAATAAATAAAACAAATACCGCTCTTAAAATAGCAAATAAAAACAACTCCAAAACCACATACAAAGCAACAAGGCAAAACACTTTTCGAAAACTTCTAGACAGCCAATCAGGAAGGGAAAGCCTTTCTGAAGAGAGGCAAGCTCATTATGTGATGAATATGATTTGTGCATCTGAATGAGCTTTCAGAAGTCCTAGACAGAGTATCCCTGTCATTTCTCATTTCTTCAGATGCCATATTTTCCAGTAGCATTGACTCACACAATAAACTGTGAGAAATCAGGTAATGGTGGGAGATGCAGGCAAACAACTCTTCTTTCTCAAAAACTGCATGCTTTGTGACGACATAAATGTGTCTGATAAAGGTACAGCTCTGCAAGTAGCTTTCGATGATCAGTCAAACTGGAGTTTCTGTTTCTCCCTCAAAAAATTTTGGTCAGCAGCAAACTTTTTTTCCATATCTTGTCTTTGTTTGATTGGTTTTTTTTTCTCCCTTCCAAATTCCTGTCTGAACTTGGGTGTGCCTTCAGAGTAAATCATTAAAACTGAGCAAATCTATACAAAAGAAATAAATGAATATATGTGACTTTGAGTATGAAGAGAGAGTGTTGTGCAGCAGTTACAGTGTCTGACAGGAACTTGAACCACAGACAGTCCTCCGACCTCGTTGAAGGAAATATGGGCTATAAATAAATAAATAAATAAATAAATAAATGTTAGTTTAAAAGAGGCTCGCCCAAGACCTTCCGTCCCTTTCCTTGTTATTTCCTGTATTAGCTGTTTGAAAACAGCTGCTGTGAAGGGCATCTGGATATATTTGGAACTTCGTAAGTTTTTTCCTGTATCTATCAGTCCCTGGTGTGGGTATATGAGTGCAGACGTTTGTGTGTATGTATGTGTGTGTGTGTGTAAATTCTGGCAGCTGCTAAACGTCCCTGTTCCGTTGAGCTGTGGTTACAGGAAGGCCTGCAGCTATGTAAGGCCTTTTCGTAGGTAGGAGCCATTTTGCAATTAGTTCCCGAGTGGCCTCTGGCTCCGCTGCTGCTGCTGCTTCTCCTATGAGGCGTCATGGCAGTCCTGTCAGGAAAAACCTCCACTCTCCGGGTCTTGAGGGGGAAAGAAAGGTTGCAGGTAGAAAAGATAGGCTCCTGTTTTTTTGTTCCCCTACCACCCACCCACCCCGTTTTCTGTCTCTCCAGTAACCTTGTGGTTGAAGCCTGGAACATGGCCCTGTGGAGCCCCCCCCAAAAAAAAAAAGAGTATTAATATGTGTTGTAGATGAAACTGATGCTGAGGTTCCTCTGCAGCCTCTGTTTTAAACAGCTGTTCTGTCATAGAACTGGGAGTGAGCAATGAGTGAACAAAACCCGGGCTGACTGAACCAATTTTCTGACTCAGTATTACCCCCTTGGGCTCCTGTCAGAGCTTGCAAGGAACTAACTAGTTACCACTGTCTAGTTTGTTGTTGTTATGGGCCATCAAGCTGGAAGCAATCAATAGCGTTCCTAATAGGGCTTTCAAGGTAAGTGGCTCTAAAGGAATAGCTTTACTAGTTCCACGTCCACAGTGAGTTTCCATGGCTGAGTGGGGATTCGAACCCAGGCCTTCTGAGCCCTAATCTGTCACTTTACCCACTACAACCTAATCAGTATGTTAATGACTTTTAACCTATCATGATGAATTCAGATTTTATAAGTATCACATACCTGCAGATTATACTAATTGTGGCTTAATAAGAGCTGGTTATGTGTTGTCAAGTCAGAACCAATTTGTAGCAGCTTTTATAGGGCTTTTAGGGGACGTGAGATATTCCACACCCTCTGTAAGTTTCTGTGGTCAAGTAGGAATTTGAACCCAGTTTCCTGAATCTTACTTCATTGCTGTTCACTTCAGAACACCGAGAATCCCAATTTAGCAAGGGATCATCGTCATCTTAGAACTGCACAGCTAGAAGGTAAATAAAGGTTCCCCCGCACGTGTGTGCTAGTTGTGTCTGACTCTAGGGGCAACTTTGCAGCTGACCGTTTCAGTGATCTCTAGTCCACTGAGACACCACGCTCGCCAGCACTTATACTGCCTCATTTGTAGAGCAAGGGCAACTTCTTAGTTACAGGGATGTAGCGTCACTAAATGATAGACGAGGAAGGTGCCCGCTGGCTCAGGCTGTATTGTAGGACATGAGATGAGAACAAAATGGATGGGAGGAGAATGGGTTTTGTTTTTCAAATTTGTTTTTAAAAGTAACTAAAAAAATGTAAAAAATGTAATTATAATGAACTTATTTGAGGGGACTTAGGAACAAGCTATTTTAGAATTACAGTGGTGCCTCTTGAGACAAATTTAATTCGTTGTATGGGTCAATACGTTTTACAATTAATTTGGCCTACGAAACACGGTTTAACACGGGTCCCATAGGAATGCATTGACTTCATCTTGCGAGGCATCCCATAGGAAAAATTCATCTTATGAAGTTTCCCTATTCCCGGAAATTTCATTCATCTTACGAGGTTTTTTTTTTAAATTAAGGGGCATTCATTTTATGAGGTACTACTTGTACTGAGTAAACGTCTCACCTCTGATCCCTTCCAGGCTTAGGCTGGGAAGAAAATGGCCTAGAAAGAAGTGTCCATGCCTACCAAGATTTGATCGCCTACCAAGTTCATTAAAATATGTTATTTACTAGGTAGTAAAGTTGTATTTTGAAGTTGGCTATTGATATTGACCAGAGTTCTCAACCTTGCAAGAAAAATTTGAACACAGTTCATGATTCCCTTTCCTTCTTTTTGCACTACAATTGCTGTCATTTCTAAGAGGCGAGTTGTAAATGGTGCAATACCTCACCCACCTCAGCTGGCTTAATTTAATTGTTTTATTTTGCTCAGTTTCGTAACAGTGTAAATTCAGGAGACTCACAGGGCAGGTTTTAGAGATGCTGTCAGTCAGCCTTCCTCAGCCTGGTGATCTCCAGATGCTATGGACTGCAAAACCCTACATCCTGCTTGATGCTGATGCTGTCCATGGAGTGACAGAAGTTGCTGTGCACCTTATTGGGGAAGGCAAGGGGGTGATATAGATTGCTTTGAGTTAGCTTATGTGGAGAAACCAGTAACATTAGAAACTGACTATTAAAGACTTTTTTAAAATAAAATGCTAATGTAGATTTAACTTGGAGGAATAATTGCCATTGAGAGTTGAAATCCTCCCCTGCTTCTGTTTCATTCCTGTTATGCTGTTTCTATTATTGCTAGTTACTGTATTGAGATAATAAAATAAAACAGGCATTAGTAATAGTTACATGTGTTTCTTGCTTGTACACCCAGGCATGATCAGGATAGCTAAAGGAGTCAAGGGTGCCACCAAGTAAAATAAATGAAAAATGTTATACAAAAATTATATAAAAATTAAAATAAATACAGAAATCGGGAGGCGGGGGTGGATAAAAGCAAGAGATAAATTCCAGAAATGATAAGACACAAAATCCCTTGTATAAAAGCCCCTATTTTAAAAATAAAAATTCTGCTTGTCTTCTAAAAAATAATCATGGAGTAAATATTCAGTGCCATCACTAAAAAGACCTTTATTTTTGCATATGCTATCAGGGCAGTTGTGCTGTGTATGGGACCAAAGGAAAGAAGCGTCTTTTTAGGAAACACTACTCTCTTCTTGTATGCTTGGGATTTAGGGGGGAATTTTGCTATTCTTCTTTCACTAGTATGATTTCCGCAGTAGCAAAAAGCCAAGCATACCGTAGTTAATGGTTGCACAGGTGTCTTAGGCACTGGTCGGATAGGTTAGTGTTGGCAAGATCACAGGGACTGATGACTAACAAACGTCCTGGTTGTATGAATGAAGAATAAAAGTGTGTGGGCAGTATTGTAGCTCAGAAAAAGAGCTGAACTGCGGCTGTTAAGAGAGGGAGTTGAGGGGTGGATCTGCAGGTCAAAAATAAGCCAACCTATGTGAACATGGATATGGGTGGCTAGAAAGCATAGTGGTTATGATAGACTTGAAAGCTCCATGGTTTATGTGTCTGGGCTGCAGGGCCAGAGGTTGGGGGTTCAGTTCCCGACAGTGCTTCTTGAAAGAAAGCTAGGCTGGAGGAGCAGAGAAACGCACAAAACTGTGGTAGAGAAGCAAGAAAGATTGCAAACCAGCATCATCCGTTGGGTCCCAGTATTAGACAGGTGAAACGAGCGTGTGATGTTATTCTGCCCTGACAGGACAGTCATATTATCGTGTTGTGTGTGTCCTGAGTCACTGGGGATAGAATTTTTTTTTTAATTTTAAAAGCCAAGTCTCTAGCCCTTAGGAATAATAATAAATGAAAGTATTAAAGCTGTGTGGCCAGATCCTTAGGAAATCTCAGGTGCTAGCTGAAGAACATTTTGATTTCTTTGACATTATATCAGCTTAGAGCTTCACGGCCTGTTTTTGACCCTGGGAACTAACCATTCTGCCATACTGTCTCCTAATTAATTTGTGCTCTTGTTCCCTGACCAAGGAGGTATAGGGCACATGTGTTCTTGCCAGAGCTAGCTTCCAGGCCACTGATGAATAGTAGCCTGTTGCTATAAATCCTCCCACTGAGTGCTACGTACTTTCCATGTCATTCTCTAAGGGGACGAGATACCAGCTGCTTTTGGGTTTGCCTTCTTCCTGCCTCTGCCCTAATCTCCATCTAGCAGGGCTGGTGTCTCAAGTCATGCAGGGAGTGGGGAGGGCTCAGAATGGGGCCGGGAAGTCTGGCTGTCTCTAGCCTTTGGTTTGAACTTGGCTCAGAGGTTCCTGCTGTCTCTGCCTGTTCTGATCTCTGCAGCAGATGTAGCTCAGCTGTTCCGGACAGCTGGTCAGGAGAGGCAAGGGCATGGGGCAGGGGCAAAGGCCAAGGAAAAGGGGGGGGAGGGGAGGCACACTTTCCCCCCAGCTCTAACTCAGCACCAGAGATTTTCCATTTCTCTTGAAATGACAGGACAGGATACCTTCACTAACCTGTATTATGACGGGAGATGAGAACTAATGCTTGTTTTGCATGGTCAGTCTGAGTGGGTTTTAAAATGTACACACTCCAATCACAATTCTGCCTCTACAGTGCCACCACCCTCAGGGTGTGTGACATTTACACAACCAGAGTGCTAGTCAAGTCAGTTTCAAACGGGGGCCTAACTCATTTCTGTTAAGTTCCAAGGGCATAGCCATTCTTATTTAAGAACAAAATCAGGAGCAAGGTCCACGCAGAGTAGCCCAGGAATGTTTGTTTCTTGCCGTTCTCAGCCTTGCACAGGATGAGGAAATACAAAAGTTGCTCTCCTTGCTTATGAGAGGGCTCAAGGTCTTTGGTGGAGCTCTTAAGAAGAAAAGAGTTCCAGAGAAGCCCCAACAAGGGATTGGGCATGTTGTTGCTGAACAGTAAGCCTGTTGTTTTTGTTCTTGTTGGGTTTGTGCTTCTCCAAGGAAAGTGCACCAGTTTTGCAGAAGGACAGTTTGCCACCGCCCCCCCCCCGCCCCCCCGTTGCGGAGAGCTTGATTTGGAAAACAAAATCTCAGCACCCCTTGTCTCAATCTTGTATGGAGGTGGCAACATTTTGTTGGGTTTGAAAACTTGTGAAAGAGCCTTGTCAAATTGAGAGTCTTGAAATAAAGAACAGAAAATCCAGCAAGTACAGTGGACCCTTGTATAACAAATGGCTTGTATAACATAAAATCTGTACAACATAAAAAATTTTGGAGATAGGGGAAATTTGCTTAACAGCATCGCCTATGGGGCGAATCCATACAACATAAAAAAGGTCGCAATTAGAGATTACTCTGTTTTCAATGCATTCCTATGGGAAATTTGTATAAAGGAAAAATTCCTTAACACTATTTCATTTGGAACGAATTAATTCCTTTATACAAGGTCCCACTATATGTGGTAACATCTCTTTTCTACGTTCCTTGCAAGAGGGGATTCACCGGATTTTTGGATTACAGCTTCTTTGTGTTTTCTTCTTCCTCATAATGCTCTGTATTTATGGTAACCCCACCGCTACCACCCAAGGGTCCCTCTTCTCTTCCTCCCCACCCTCAACTATCCCGTGCAAAAGATTTTCCGTTCCCAGCCGAGCAAACTGAAAGTTTATCATTAACGGAACCCAGAGCCGAGAGAGGAATGCCTTTGCCCTCAAATAGAGAGCGCGCCTTCCTCCTCTCCCTCCTCCTCCTCCTCCTCCTCCTCCTGCTCCCATGTGTGTGTTTGTCTATTCTGTGTGTTTCCGAAATGTTTGGTGATGGCCTTGGGCAGCTGGGGCATGACTCGATGGACACGTTGTTCTGGATTTTGAGCAAGTGCACTGCTGGGGTGGAGAATGTGTAAGGGCAAGGTGTTTCCGAGGGAAGGCTTTAATCTCCGTGGTTATGGAGCCTTGCTGTCCATCCTTTATTTCTCTTTGACAAACAGAAAACTTGCGCCTTTTTGCCTGCCGTGCTTTTCTGCTTGCAGGGAGTTGTTAATGCTGGAGAGCATGCGACACAATGAGCGACTTCTGCCTCCAGTCAGTGACAGCAGGTGCCTAGCGTGGACGACAGGCCGGGTGTCACCACCGCATCCGAGGGTGAGGGGAGCCAAAGGAGAAGGCCAGCTGCTTCCCTCTCCCCCCTCCCCTTCCCCACCGACACAGGCGTGCTGAGGCTAGGAGTTTAGCTGGAGGGGAATGCAAATGGGCCTTGACTCTCTCTGTGCACTGATAAGAAATGAAGGAGAAGGGGCTGGCTAGGCAAAGCTTCAGGCGCAGTGGGTCGGCCCGCCATTTGCCTTAATGGATCAACACTGCTGCCTCCAGCCTGAAATTGTTGGATGGATTCCATCATGTATACACATGACGAGGCCTAAATTTGTGGCCAGGGTGGGTCTTAAAATCAAGATTTGCTGGTTCACAGCTTGGGCCCTCGGTGTTTTCTTCCACCTTCCTGGATGCTTCACGTGGAGAGAGAAGCACAAACATGTTTTCATCCGCAAAGTTCTGCCAGGATCCTGCCCTGACAATCTTACTTACAACCTGACCTGATGTGCACCTCCCAGGCTACTGCGTGGCTCAAAACATATGTCATCCTTTGGGATTTGTTTAATTCACATTTTTGGAATGCAGTGCAAAAATAGTTGGGTTTTTTTGTACTTCGAAGTAGACATTCCAGGGTGCAGTAAAGAATAGAAATTTGTATTTTGTTAAGGAACAGATCCAGAAGCATATATTTGAATGGGATTTCTATTTCCAGATTTTAATGAAAGAATACAGAATAATCAAGCATATGGATTGCACACGAGTAGAAACAAATCATGCTTAAAGCTCTTTAGGCAAAGGCGAAAGACTGAGTCAGGGCTGTCCCCTGGAAACCCAGAAACCAGAGATATCCTGTAAATGCAATGTGCAGCCCGCGGAGTCTGGCGAGATTCTTTACAAATCTCAGTACAGTATATGAATCCATTGCATTTATATTTCATGTTTTCTTTTATGCACTCAAGGCAGGTGTACTGGCTTTCCTCCTGTTCACTTCATCTTTGGAACAACTGGGTGAGGAAGATCAAGCAAAAGAGGGATCAACCTATGGTCACCCATGTCCAGTCCAACACTTAAACTGCTCATACCGAAGTTATTTACTCAAGCTGTAGACATCTGTGGGTGTCCTAGGAGAGTGATGGCGAACCTTTTAGAGACTGAGTGCCCAAACTGCAATTCAAACCCCACTTATATTTCACAACGTGCCAATAAGAATTTAACCTGAATACAGTGTTACCCTGGATTACTAGTTCTTCGAGTACTACCCTTCGGGAAAGTGAGAATTGAAGAGCAGGCTTTTGAATTTCCTGCAGCCCCAACACCCTTGCTGTGGCTGCAGGAAATTTAAAAAAACTGCTCTTCATTCCTCACTGTTAGAGATGGGCACGAAATGGAAAAAATGTTTTTCATTTTGTTCTGTTTTGTCGTGTCCCCCCCCCACATTTTGTTTCGTTTTGTACGATTTTTTACAAAACAATTCCTATGAAATGAAAAGGTAATGTAATGCTTTGTTACCTTTTGAGGTCCGGTCGTGGGGCAGCGGCCTAGGTTAGCCTGCTAGGCCTGATCTCACCCTCTCCTCTCCAGCGGTGGCAGACATTTTAAACAACCCAATGCACCCGATTGAGAGAAGCGTGTGTTGTTTAAATGTCCTTAGCCACAGAGTTATGCAGCGGTGGCTCAAAGACAGAACGAAAAATGGAACAGAACGAACCAAAACTTTTCATTTCATTTTGTTTCATTTTTTTCAAAAAAAGTTCATTTTTCATTTCGTTACGTAATAAAACAAAAAACGAAAACTGAAACAAAAAATTCATTTCGTGCCTATCTCTGCTCACTTTCCCAAAGAGTGCTACCCTTTGGGAAAGAGAGGATCAAAGAGCAAGGGTGCTCCCCTTCAGGAAAATGATGCAGGCTTTTGAATTTCCCGTGGCCACAGCGAGGGTGCTGTGGTGGCAGAAATTCAAAAGCTTGCTCTTCGATCCTCACTTTCCTGAAGGGTAGCACCCTTTGAGAAAGCGAGAATCGAAGAGTGCTACACTGTTGGGAAATCTGGAGGAGTGGCTTTTGAGACCGAAATGGCTCTGTGAAGAAAGCCGGATGAAGGGGAGGCAGAGGTTTGTGGGCTCCTTCGTAGCCCCAGTTTACTCTCCAGCTATGCCACTTTTGGGGTGCCCAGAGTGCGTGGCTACAGAGGGAACTGTGGCTATGAAGGAGCCCACAAACCGCTGCCTTCCCTTCACCTGGCTCTCTTCACAGAGCACAGTGGCATGCTCTGAGCAGAAGAGGAAGTGCCATGGCTGTGAGGGGGCGATGTTGCATGCCCACAGAAAGGGCTCTGTGTTCTACCTTTGGTACCTGTGCCATAGATTTGCCAACACTCTCCTAGGACGATAGACTGGGGAAGGCAAACAACTGTAGCAAGGTGAAGGTGAAGTACAGTGGCTTTGTAGCTCAGTGCACTGGATACCTAGCTTCTGAGCCAGAGATCAGGAGTCTGATTCTCTGACTCTGATATGCCTCCCAGGTCAAGAGTTGGTGTGTTTCACCTAGGCCAATTTGCATAGTCCCAGAGTACTTCCAGAAGAAAGCACTGGAAAACAACCTCTGAGTACGTGGTATCTTGAAAATCCTAGAAAAGGTCATTTCAAGTTGGAATCAACAGGACAACATGCTGTTATAGTTTATGCAAGTAGCTCTACACATCTTGGATGAATGCTTGTTCATTTGAAGTAGATTGTCAAGAAATTATCAGGGGATCAGATGAGCATATAGCTTGGTATTTGGTTCACTTGTGGTACCGTTTGGTTTGCCCTATCTTTTGGTGACGTGTATTTTAAATAAGAATAATCCATCACTTTGCTTTTTTAAACTGTTCCTCTCCTTTCTGGCATAGCCTTGGGCTACAGTTTCTTTGGTGTGATTGGGAGCACTCCTGATTATCCAATTCTGCAGTCTGTGTAACTGCTTAATTTGCTGCCAAATAGAGCTATCTTCCCTTCAGTGGCAGCCCAGCAAATTTGAAACCGTATCTTCTATTTTCCTTCTCTCACAATTTTTTCAAAAACATTTTCCTAAGTGATGCAGCACTATTTCAGATACAATGGAGTATTAATGTCAGATTGCTGTATTGCTGTAGCATTATGCCACTTAACTAAATCAAACAAAAAAAAGAGAGAAGTTGCTACAGCCCAAGAATGACAGCTTCAAAAAGGTCAGTGTCAATAACTGAAAGGAGAAAATGAAACAATCTGATCCTGGCTTCTCATAGGAGAAGAAACATCCTGTGTGAATGGAAGGATCAGTCAAGTGCAAGATAAAATAGATTGCACTGAAGATAAGATCTTTTTAAATGTGAGCCAGATCATTCCAGATTCCTATCCCATTGAACAAGAGCAGCACCAAGGTGACTCGTCCCATCATGTATTTTTATTTATTTATTTATTTATTTATTTTAAAACTTGTATACCGCACCGTCTTCCTGAAGGAACTCCGGGCAGTTCACGTCAAACAGAACAAAACTACAGACGGTTATATTATATTGCTGCAATGAAGAAAGCTTAGGGTAAACAGCAATACAAATATCTTTGTGTAGAAGGACTTGGTAACTCAGAACAAATTCAGAGGCTCAGACATCTTTTACTTCTACCTGTATGTCACCTGGACCAGGCTCCTGTCGGAGGATCTTTATGTTCTAAAAACCATCTTCAAAGTACATCCTGCAAGTCTGAAGTCTGTTTGTCTTTGGTGTACTTAGGAATGTTAGGGCATTCCTTAAATGTCCTTCAGGCTATCTAACACAGTATTGTTGACACTGATTGACAGTGGCTATAGAGCAGGCATGCCCAAACTTCGTCCCTCCAGATGTTTTGGACCACAACTCTCACAGTCCTTTGCTATTGGAAATACAGGCTTGGAATTCTGGGAGTTGTGGTCCAAAACATCAGGAGGGCTGAAGTTTGGGTATGCCTGCTATAGAGGGTTTAACTCAGGATTCTCTGCTGGCCCAAGCCAGGAAATGATGCCAAAGATTGAATCTCAGATATTCTGCACTCAAAACCTGTATTCTTCGTGTCGCAATGCAAATAAGAAAAAGAGTGTTCGGTTTATATACCACCCCATACCACTTCAGGCAGTCTCTGGGTGGTTTGCAGTTTAATTACAGTATGCAGGCTACACATTGCCCCCCCCCCCCCCGCAAGCTGGAAGGCTGAGTCAACCATAAGCCTGCTACCCGGGATTGAACCCCAGTTCATGAGCACAGTTTTTCCAGCTGTACAGCATTTAACCACTGTGCCACAGGGCTCGGTAGTCAAATATAAGCCCAAATGCATGTTTTCAAGGTGCTGATGTGACAGAACAGGGCAATGAGGTTTCTAAGCAACTGTTATATGCTCATTATGCAAGCTTGATATTGTAATGTCTTCAGTTGGCCAATATATAAAATTAAGGCAAAAGCCACTGTGCTTTTCACCCTTTTAAAATTCCTGTGATGGATGAATGGGCCCCTGATAACTTTGTTGTTGGACTTATCTTTAGCAGAGCTTATCAGATTTCTCTACACCAAATACATAAGGCACAGCCTTTTGTATCTTATGTCTCACTAATCTGTCAAAAAACCTGGAGAAATAAAAAGCCATTTCTCTCCACACAAAAAAAAGGCTTTTATGTGTTTCCAGATATTTTCTTGGTATATATTTTCATTTAAAGTAGGTTTGGGAAGGAAGGATTAAAAGGTCCATTTTCTGGACACTGTTGAGGAGGTATCTCCCATTCTCTACCGCCTCCCCGGCGGACTGTTCACTGAGATCTTCTGCTCTAGAGCACATGCTCACGAGGGGATTCTGGATTTATCTGATTCATTTTTGATATTGCATTTGGCACCATGTCCTCACAACCCTACTGCGGTTCAGAATATGGCAAAGGGATAGATGCTGGTGAAAATGATGGTCAAATCTGCAACAAAATATTGCAGCGTCAAGTGCGGCAGGTCAGGATTCCAGCCAGCGCGTTCCCTTTCCTTATCTGGCACATTAAGGATTCGATTGTAAGTGAATGTACCTTGTCTTCAGAGGGCACTGTTTATGTGAAAGAGAGGGAGAAGGGTGGGGGGAGGAAGATCCAGGTTACCCCCACCCCCACCGTCAAGACTTCTACAACCATGGGCTTCACCTTTCCCCAATCTGCTGCAAATCTCCCCTGTAGGCTGGTAGTGCCTTCTTGGCTACATACATAATTGTACTCTCTGCCTGACCATCGTAATGATAAAAGAGATGCCGACAAATACTGGTGGGACATTCTTGAAGACAGTGGCCTTGTGTTTAAGAAATTCTAGCCTGCCTTATTATTTTTTATCATCAATTGAGTTTCTTGCCCTCCTGTTATCTTGTTTTAGGTTGTATCACCGTGTCCCTGTTTGTCATTAAGCAACTTGCGGGGAATGCAAAATGGAACAGTACAGAGAGCTTTATCCCTGAAATGAAGGGTTTGGAGTAGCCAGGAGTAGATCATGGTATGGAAGGACTGTAAATTTTATTCAGCTGTGGTATTCAAAATAAATCTAACTGTAATAGGTGTGTGTTGTATCGTTACAGTCGTGACCGACTCTTCGTGACTGCATGCCCATGGAGTTTTCTTGGCAGGAATACTGGAGTGGTTTGCCAGTTCCTACTCCAGGTGCCTAAAACACCTGGTATTCCCTGGTGGTCTCCCATCCAAGTACTAACCAGGGCCGACCCTGCTTAGATTCCGAAATCAGGCGAGTTCGGATGTGCTTAGGGCATCTAGGCATTAACTGTAATAGGTAGTATAAGGTAAAGGTAAAGCTTCCCCCCTCACATGCGTGCTAGTTGTGTCCAACTCTAGGGGCGGTGCTCATCTCCATATTCAAGCCGAGGAACTGTTGTTGTGCAAGTCCATGGCCACGTGGCCGGCATGGCTGCAAGGAAACACTGTTTTACCTTCCCACTTTTTACGTTGGTACCTATTTATCTACTTGCATTTACATGCTTTCTAGGTTGGCAGGAGCTGGGGTTAACAGCGGGAGCTCACTCCGCTGCGTGGCACCTGGGATTTGATTTGCAGGCAACCGTTTTCGGAGCCTTTGTCCAATGAGCCACCACGCCCCTTCCCATAGGTGACATTTTTATAACGTGACATTTTTGAAATAAAGCAATTAATTTACTTTCTCTTCAGTATTTATAGATAACCAACATAGAATTATTCATTTGTGGCACATTTCTTTTTAGTTGTTTGTAATCCCTTAAAAACAAATATTACACACACACACCCTCCAAAAAATAATACTTTGGAGTGAACATGCAAAAATCGTATTGGCCACAAATCAATCTTTAAATAAAAGAGGTTTATGGGTAAAAGAAGCCGGAACTTACTGTATATTATTTTTGCATGGGATCTTTCCAAATCACCATCAAATCATATTCCGCACTGATACATCTGACAGCCCATCTCTTCCAAGGCGGATCACTATATCTTACTGGTACATCATTCATTCCTAGGTCCCACCTTGCTACACAGACATTGCAATTTAGACCCTGCTATCTTGATTCCTTATGATGGTATTCGTACATTCTGAGAAGGGAAGATGAAATGTTTCATTTCCAAAGCAGAATAGAATGCTTGCTTGTATTTTGTTTTGCTCATAATGTTTCATAATCTTATGAAACAGCATGCTATTTTTTGTTTTGTTTTGTGCCCATCTCTAATTCCAAGTTTGCAAATTCCTTGATTAGACATTCCTTTGTTTTAAGTGTGTGCCTTTTGCCCAAGGCTCTTCCCCAGGTTGAGTCTATTCACCATTGCAGTGAAAGCACACTCACCTGGTGACTGGGGTGGCTGATTTTCACATCTAGGAACTGCTGATCCCTTTCCCTGTGCCTGTGTGCTCTCTAGTGTTATTGGGTGGACAGATGGCAAAAAGCCTTCCCAGTGAAGGCTGCAAAACATCTGCAGTGTGCCAGTCTCTGCTGTGAAGGTTGGGACAACGGATGCCTTGGATGAAGCTCTTCCCTGCCAGTTTTGTAATTTACTCCCTAGCTTCCTTCTATCAGAGACCTTCTGGTTCTTTGCTTCCTCGTCTTCGCTGTTTATCCTTTCCTAGGGGTTCCGTTCACAGTGAAATCGAATAGGTTGCAGTGGCCTCTGCCAAATGCATGTCAAATCAGTGTGTCCCTCTTTTGGAGGGTCCCTCCCTTCCTCCTCCCTGGCAGATCCCCGAGGGGCGAGTGTGTGTTTGTACTTAACCCACTTCTAACCTTACATTCCAGGCAGTGGCAGCACAACAGGGCAATGATCGGCCTGCATTGCTCCCTGCTGGTCATTTGGTAGTACTGCAGGCCATGGGCAGGAGAGTGGCCTCTCCCTTGGCTGAGTGTTGATTTCATGCGAATCAAGGGAGGCGCCTCCTCCCGCAGATTGAGCGGCGCGGGAGGATGGGATGATTTGGCTGTCCATATGGGCGATGGGTCTATTAGGGGGAAGGAGGGCGTGGCTTCGTTTTTCAGAGTGTTGTAATCTCCCAGCTGTTCATGCATCTCGATAGGAATGGCTTTTAGGACATTGAAGCTTTCCTTCAAAACAGCCTGCAGCCCGCAACATGGTGGGGGATTTTTGTTTTAAACAACAGCTCAAAGACTCCCGACAAAAGCAGGGCTTTCGCAGAGTGACCATTCAGTACGCCATCACTGGATGCCTCTGTAGGGAGGCTTGCTGTCTGAGTAGGGGAGGGCTCCCTCTCACAAAAATGTGGGGCGAAGGTCTATCTTCCTAAGAGTTTTGTCTGGGGAGCTGAGTCTTTAAAAAGAAATCACATTGCTGAGCTCTGATAAAGAGCAGGTGCAGCTGAGGAGCCCGACCAAAGTTCTGCTGCCAGATGGCCTTCTGTTGTCTCTGGTGTCATCAGATCCCTGCTGAGGTGGTGGAGGTCACACTGGGCCATTTGTAATGGTGATGCTGCAACACCGCTGAGAACCAGCCAGTGCTCTTCTCTTCCACGGAAGCTGTCACCCTGTCTTGAAAAGTAAGAAACCATGGCCCAGCTGCTTGAGTCCATGGTTTAAAGCAGGGGTCCCCAAACTACAGGCTGCGGGCCACATCCGGTCCGCCAGGCTCCTGAACTGACCCGTTGGCCATTGCAGATCCCCCCACTTCCCCCCCCCCACTTGAGCTGTACAATCGCCACATGGGACAAAGCGTCATTGCCCCCGCCGCCGCCGCCTCACTGTGATTGGGTGCTGTATGGCATGTGACACTCCCCTTGGAAGGCCCCCATGTCGTGTAGGCCAGTGGCTGCCTGACTTTGGGAAGGTGGGCTTTGTGTGGTCGCCAGCTGCCCCTTGCACAACAGCCCTGCAGAGAGGGGCGCTGGTGGTCTAACGGTGCGAGGCTGGAACAGCCACCACGATCAGCAGCAGTCCTCCATTTGGAAGGTGGATCCCCCTCTGAGTCACGTGCCCAAGCTTCCACCCTTTTCCTTCATCACAGATTGGCCAGTGCCGCTGGTTGCCAAGGCGATAGGAGCCTAGAGATATGAAAAAATAGTGTGAGATACTATGTCCGCCTTGACAGCTGATGGGTTCCCTGCGACGTATTCTACCCCCCCTCCGCCCGCTCCAGTGACATTTCCAAATTCGAAGCCTGAGTGAACTAATAAAGGCTCATAACTTTTTCAAACTACAGTGGACCCTTGTATAACAAATGATTTTTATAACATAAAATCTGTACAACATAAAAAATTCTGGAGATAGGGGAAATTTGCTTAATAGAATTGCCTGTAGGGCGAATCCGTACAACATAAAATGGTCGCTTTTAGGGATTAATATGTTTTCAATGTATTCCTATGGGAAATTTGTATAAAGGAAAATGTGCTTAACAGAATTTCATTTGGAATGAATTAATTCCTTTAATACAAGGTACCACTGTATAGTCCGGCCCCCAACAGTGTCTGAGGGATTGTTTAAAAAGTTTGAGGACCCCTGGTTTAAAGCATGGTTTATTTTAAACCTCTTTTTTGTTATTGTTGCTCTGGGCCTTTTAGAAACCTGTTCTCAGGTTCCAGGGCCTCATGTCAAACAATGAAAGCCTTTACCTGTGTGCAAACAAGGAAACAGCATGAGCAAATGAATCAGGGCCTTCCTTCAAATGTGCCAGGGCTTCCCAGCAGGCCCTCTCCACATGACCCCCCCCCCCAAATTGAGAATGGCTGCTTTAAAGCAACTGCTGCTTTACAAAAGCACAGCCTATCCTTCCCTGATCTACAATACTGGGTTTATTATGTCAGCATCGCTGCTGCTGCAATGCTATCCCATCTCTTTAAAAACAGTAATAATATAAAATGACAGCTTTTAATTTACTCACAAGGTGCTTTACACTTCACCCAGAATCCTGCTGCTTGCTTATGTTTACATGTCAGACTATAACTCACTGTCACGAGTTGCTGCTTATTGGTAAGATGCTGGTTGCTTCATGAGGTGCACCCCTAATTGTACAACAGACTCATACCTATGAGTGTGACCAGCACCGCAGTACCCAGCAGCAAGTCAGTGTGGTTCATTTAGCTCTGGTTTGTTCTCTGCAAAGCCATTGCTGATAACAGGCCCTAGCTTGTTACTTGGTCTTGCCAGTTTCTAAACTTTGTTTGTTGTGATGTCTGCACCTACAATTGTGGCTTGTTTCCCCAGCCACCCAGCCAGAACTGGAGCTGACAAAAGAGTTGGCTAAAGAAGACACAAATGTAAAAGGCAATCATCTGCCATGCAATTCATGGTTTAAGCAAGAAATCAGTATGAATAAAAATGTGCAGCATATTATATTATATTATATTATATTATATTATATTATATTATATTAT
>JAHTLZ010003468.1:15738511-15772708 GCA_023846285.1 Phrynocephalus versicolor | reverse complement strand
GGGAAATTTGAGCCACAGGCCACATGGTTCCAGGTTTAATAACGAAAGTCTATGAAAAGGAAAGTGTTTGTTGAAAATCTCAGGCCCTGGATGTTGTACCTGGTATGAAGTAACCCCCTGATGAAACAGGACATGTCCAGATGGGACATGAGGAGAGTTAGGCAAGATAACACATTTGTGCGTAAACCCACAGGGCTTAACCGAACATAGTTTATGCCATAACAGGCATTATAACTCAAAGTAAAAATACAGTACTATAAAGTTTTGACTCCTTCCCCCAGTAATTTGTAAGCCTTCTTAGCTCTCATCTGGTCAATGCTGGTGGTTTTTTAAAAAATGAGATGCATACTTTTTTGGATGTCTATGGTTTGGAGAGGGTGGATTTGCATGCAGCTTCCTGATCAGTCAGTCTTTGCTCCAGAAAGGGTCTCTGAAGGACTTGACCTCAACCTTTGCCCAAGCAACCAAGGAAAGATGGCCATAACTCAGATGCCTGAGAACGCAGATACCACTTACCGGGTAGCAGACAAAAATCTCACCCCAGGTTTGATTTTTTCTTTCTTTGTGTAACCGATTTTTATGAATTTTTCTTCTCGTGTTTTTGTTGCTTTCCCAGTCTTGGTGTCCAAATCCTCCCCAAAGAAGCCACGCGGCCGGAATATCTTCAAGGCTCTTTTCTGTTGCCTTCGTGCGCAGGATGTTCGGCAGCCGGCCTTGGGTGGAGAACATGGTCCACATAAGGAAGAGACCAGCACCATTGCCAAGGTAAACATCCGCTGATGCAACGATTACCCTGAGAATATTTACCCTGTGGCTTTTCTGCAGATCCTCTCTTTGTTCTTAGCAACCTGTACTCGTATCCCAATAGGATACTAACTCTGTTGGAGGCCTCAAGCCACTAAATTGTCTCTTGTCCATGTGGAAATTGTTCTCTCTCACTTGTGGCATTTCTCGCTCACTTGCATCTAACCCCCTTGACATCCAGCAACCTCTGTGGCTCTGATTGTTTATAAGAACCTCCATCAGTTCCCTTTTTAATCAGCCAGTTGGGCCCTTTTCAGCCAATTAAAATGGCCTAGCACGCTGGTAATACACAGTATTAGGGGTCATAGCTTCTAGAGCTGTTTCACACATTACAGGTTTCTTTCGGAAGGGGAGGAAGCAGTGAAAAACCCATGTGTAGAACATAAAGGCACGTAGATTCTCTGTATGCATATTTCACTGTTTGCATGAGGACTGGGTGGCTGTGACCAATCAGCGTATATATTGTAGAACCTGTCTGTTTTCTGTGTGAATATGTTAATAGAAGAACAGGACTGCCATCTGTTGTTGGGATTTATGCATCAGTCCTTTAAACACGTCTATTTAGCCAAACACTTTCCATCAGCAATAATACAGTCTTTTAAGAGAAGAAGGTTGAAAATAGACCTAACATTGTGTAACAAAGAAAAGTGCCTCTGACTACATACAGAATGCCCTTCCTATCCCTGCTGAACTTCTGTCTTTGATCATAGAATGAAGAAGTCGGTAGATGCCACTATTCCCATGCAGAGCTGCATCAGGGAATATCTCTACTTTTAGGCACCACCTATATTATATATAATATTTTTACCTCACCTCTATCCTTAGAAAAGGACTCAAGGCATCTTAACACTTTGAAAGAGAATGTTTAAGAACAAAACAATGAGCAGGCAAAGGCAGTATACCTCATTAAAAGGCAACATTTAAAGCTAAAAGCACTAAATATAGAAATATAAAAAGGAAGAAACAAATACAACACTGAGAAATGGGAAACACAAACAACACAGGCAATATTTATTTATTTATTTATTTATTTATTTATTATTAAACTTATATCCCGCCCATCTTCCCAGTAAAAACAAGTAATAAAACACAAAACAGAAAGGCAAGACAAGGCATAAGTAATGCGGGGAGGCAAGATGGCAAAGCAGTCATCTTGTAAAATAATATGAAGAACCAGGTGACCCAGACAGGGTTAACTCTGGGTGCACTCATAAACACAGTGAAAATACTGAGGAACACCCACCCTCCAACACACTCCCAACAAGATGGTTCCTGGATTTGGAGACGTCCTCCAAAGTAAAAGAGGTGCTAAGAGGTCTGAGTTCAGATCCTCTCCCTAGCCCCCCAAACCCCAACTTCTTGAAAATATTCCTGATCTTGGGATCTCTTACCATTGTTTCCACTTCCCTCCATAGCATCCTAAATCCAAGGCAGCTCAGACATTTGAAACGTGTAGAACAACCTGCGTTACCCCAAACATTATGCAGCCTCTTGGTAGCTGACTGTGTTCTTTCGCTCTCCCCCTTCTTTGTACACGATGGGAAGGACATTCGTAATGTGTGAAGCAGCCCTCAGAGTTCTGTTCCTCAAAATCCATTGGGGACACCCAGAGATTCAGTGAGCTCCCAAACTGGCAGTATTGCAGCATCGTCTTTTTCATAATACCTACATCTTTGCTTTCCTCTTTTTCCCCCTTTTAGTCTGATCTGTTGCAGTGTCTTCAATACCAGTTTTATCAGGTATGTTTTTGCTCCAAAACTGAGGGAGATCCATGTCTTCCTTGTTAACCAGAACTGTGTTTATCCTCTGTCTGCATGTGCCTGCATGCACAGTTCTCCACTGAGAGAAACATACATTCATATCCTTCCACCAGAACAAGCAGAATCATATTGGCTCATTATTTGATCACTGTGCATATATTACAGGATATTGTCATTTTTCTTTTCTTGCCATGAAAGATGGACAAGGATTCACACAGGTAGAGCCCCAGCAGGATAGGTGGTGCTTGCACAAATAATGATAGGTGGGGTTTGCACAAATGATGCAACCATCGCAGTACCTTCCCTTGAATGCAGAATGCTTCCCCACTTCCTCCAATCTAGTGATGGCGAACCTTTTAGAGACCGAGTGCCCAAGCTGCGATTCAAAACCCACTAATGTTTTTGCAAAGTGCCCATATAGCAATTTAACCTGGATACAGGTGGCTGTGAAGGGGGCAATGTCGGGTGCCCACAGAAAGGGCTCCGAGTGCCACCTTTGGCCCCCGTGCCATAGGTTCGCCAACATTGCTCTAGTCTCTCTTTTTTATGGCTACTGACAGCCAAACACCAGCCACGTCATAGCCCATAGTTCCCTCTGGTGGATGCCTTCATATCAGAAACTTGTTCACGTTACAGTAAAGTGGGGTGTCCAAACTTTTTTCAAGAAGGTCCAGATTTGGTGAGGTGAAAATGTGTGGGGGCTGACCATTCAGCCACATTTGGCCCCTGGGCCAGACTTTGGACAAGCGTTTAGGACATGCAAGGAGGTGGGGAAGATGCTGTAGCAATGGAACCAGGGCGGGTAGGCTGAGCAGGTGGCTGGGGGGATGGACGGAGGCAGGAAGGGCAGGTAAACCATAAAACTGTAAGCTGATGTCTCCATCTATTATGGGGAGAGGCCAGCTGGTGGGGATGTATGACAGGCTGAGGAGGCAGAGAGACGAGGCTGCGGGCCAGTCAAAATTTGAAAACGGGCTGCATTTGGCCCCTGGGCCTGACTTTGAACATGCCTGCAGTAAAGGCATCTTACCATCATCATATTTTTATCCGTGGTACCCACACATTTTCCTTCTATATCAGAAAGGTGTGTTTAGCTGAGATAGATTTTCACTGTGTGTGCAAGAGCAATCTGTGGCCCATATCTAACTATTAGTCCCAACAGAAGTTGTCTCTCTGAATTGATAGAAGGCATGTTCAGTGCTGACTCACCAAATTTCTGTTGATATAGTGGGTCTGCGCGGGGAGAGATTAGCTGCTGAATTTAGGCACGTGAAAAGGGAGAAATGGAGACAATGAAGGCTCAGCATATGCAGGCTTTAATACGTATCAACGGAAAAAGAGTTTGTACTGGAGAATTTATTAAACATAGCAGCGTGATGTAGGATACTGGAACAATATTCGCTTTCCCCCTCTTTTCATATTTATTTATTTATTTATTTATTTATTTATTTATTTATTTATTTTTGCATTTGTATACCGCTCCCATTTCCCAAAGGGAACTCTGGGCGGTTCACACAAAAGTTAAAAACAAACATCAGAGAACAATATAAAAGGGTACTAGGCAAGAGGCGTAAAACTTGATGGCAAAACAAAACAAAACAAAACAGAACAAAAGGAAAAGGAAAAAAACAACAACAGCAACAATAAAAAACAACAACAATATTTCTTCTTATCTATTCAAGTTTTGAGATGCATTGCCATCAAGTGGCACAGGAAGCAATGAATCATAATATCACAAATCCAGTAAACTAGAGTAGCAGTACAAAGTTGAATAAAACACATTAAAGGAAGGCAGCTGCCCACCTTATGTCTAAGAATGTCGTGCCACAAGATCCTTGGGCAAACTGCACAGTCCCAAGGCATCCCCCCCGAAGAAGGAACTGATAAAGCACTTCTGTACATTCTGTACCCAGGACACCCGGAAAAGCATCCACCTAAGTCAGAGTTGACTTGATAGCATACACTTATTATTAGCATGCCAGAAGAAGGTGTGTTACAATGCTGGAATCAAGTCAGGTTTGAAATACCATTTCCATATACAGTGGACCGTTGTATAACAAACAGCGTGTATAACATAAAATTTGTACAACATAAAAAATTCCGGAGATAGGGGAAATTTGCCTAACATAATTGCCTATGGAGAAAATCCATACAACATAAAAATGGGATCACTCCATTTTCAATGCATTCCTATGGGAATTTGTATAAAGGAAAATTTGTTTTCATAATTTCATTTGGAACAAATTAATTCCTTTATACAAGGTACCACTGTAGTTGTAGCCCTGCGCTACAAATGATCAGCCATCACGGTTTAGAATCAGTCCCTCTCATTTGCAGTTAAGTTTAATTGGTCACCCCAAAGCTCCACACCATACATGACTGCCACAACCACTTTTAGATTAATAGGAAAACAAGTTCCCAATGGAAGTTGTCCAACTTTTGTGCCATTTTCAAAGATCCAGGAACCCTCCCATGATCTGTCTCATTCATCTCCATTGTAGAGGGAAAGATCCATGAGGAGTGGAACATCAGGCCTTATGAATGCCCTTGTACCACAGTTTTCAAATTCCTGGATCGTTTTCCCTCTGCTTTCCTGATAGATGACCTTTGCTAAGAGGAAGGGGTGGGCATCCTGTTTCCTTGGTTCTTGAAGCTTTATCCCATGTGGCTCTAGCAGTACAGTTTATGGTGCCACTGGTAGTTCAGTTCAGTTTGCCTCTCTTCTTCTAGATTCCTGGGACGTGCCTTCTCCCTGAGGTGACTCAGCAAGACCAGGGCCGAATCTGTGTGGTGATTGATCTGGACGAGACCTTAGTGCACAGCTCCTTCAAGGTGAAGCAAGAGGGAAATGCTCCCTGTTTGATCTGGTGCCAAGAAGTAGAGGGGCATCATACTTCAGCAAAGGAAACACTGCACGCAGGCTGACTGAGGCGGGGTGGGGGTAGCAATGCTGTGCTTCAAAGGAATTGTCTATGCCTAGGGAACCAGCTTTCTGAGGCAGTAAATCGACAGTCTGTGACAGCTCCTGGAATTTAGGAATTGGAGGAGGAGAACTTACTTGTGTTCTTCTATTGATTGAAAGCATTTATCAGTAAATCAAAGATATTTTCCTCTGGCTTCCTTTCCCCCCTGCGGCTCCCTGATAGGACTCAAATTTGAAATTAACATTTTTAAAAGTCTTGGTGGATTCTCCAAAACAGATTTAAGGCGGTTTGTGTGTGTATTGGAGAGAGAGAGAGAGAGAGAGAGAGAGAACAGACTGCAGGACAGAGAAGAAATAGTTAAACATTGTCCCTCTTTGCTGATGAATGACATCTATCTGCAGGAATTCTAAGTGGATACCACCTGGAGCTTTGAATCATGCCCGATTTGCTTGCTTGTTTTATAGGACACCTTTCTCCTGATAAAGGGACCCAAGGTGCCTCACAATGTTAAAAGAATAGAATTAAAAGCACAAGTTAAACATTAATAAAACAATTACATAGTAAAATTAAACTGTTGGATCAGATCTTGCAAGATGACGAGGCAAGACCATCTTCCACAACAACCTGGCCTGCCCGTGTATTTTGTCAGAGGTACAAAGGCTGCAGGAGAGAAAAGGAAGGGCTGTGTTGAAATCAACATCTCCTCCCAAAATAGCTGTCAAGTGTTATAAAGGGAGGAGTTTTTTTTCCCCTGGGGATGATTCTGTGAAGGCCAAGATTGGAGCTGTGTGGGTTGAAGATGGATGCCTGAATTACACTGTTCCTCCTCCACATCCAGAGTGTCCTAACACTGAAAGGAGCCAAGATTCAGGGTGTGTGTTCTGCTTCGGATGGAGAATGACTAGAGCCCAAGGCAAAGCTAGAGGAGGTCCATTGAATCGTTTGAACACAGAGAGCCGTTGACTCACTAAATCCACACTGGACCAGGGGCCCTGGTCTTGTTATATAGCCTTCGAGGAGTTGGGAATGGTGAGCCCTGGGGCATCTTCTTAGCTGCCTTGCATTTTTCAGATACCTTCCCTCCAGGCCACTTGCCAATGGCTACACATCAAACACGAGACACGGTTTCTCCTGAGACTGAAGAAGGTGGCCTGTTCTATGGTGGCATCTTTTTTTTTCCCTGTTCTTCATACAATGAGTCTTCTGTACTTGAGAGAATGGCGTGGAGCCCACTTTGTACAGATTCTACCACCCAATGAAATGGCGGATGTGGTGGGTTTGTTTTGCTGTATTTGAGCAGCAGATGTGAAGAAACAGTAAGAGATATGAATAGGGAAGAGAAGCAGGACCAGAGCTCAGGACCATTACTTCTTGGTAACCTACTTACTGCTCTTTGCAAAAGGTACTAGGTCAGCTTTCTGGTCCTGAAAGCTGTATTCCTGCTCAAAACTAACTTCTGCCATTTCAGTGTGTGTGTGTGTGTGTGTGTGTGTGTGTGTGTTGTGTCATTACAGTCATGAACAACTCTTTGTAACCCCATGTCCATGGAGTTTTTCTTGGCAGGAATACAGGAGGAGTGGCTTGCCAGTTCCTACTCCAGGCACCTACACCACCTGGTATTCCCTGGTGGTTTCCCATCCAAGTACTAACCAGGGCCGATCCTGCTTAGCTTCTAAAATCAGGCGAGATTGGATGTGCTAGTCAGCGGCTCCCATCTTTGGACTACAATTCCCAGAAACCTTCGCCACCATCTGTGCTGGCCAAGGTTTCTGGGAGTTGCAGTTCAAAAACACCTGGGTTGACCCAAGGTAGGGAACCATATCTCTAACAAATCACTGCCTCACTGGTTAGATTTATTGTTGAGGCTGCCATCTAAAAAGTGGAGCGAATGTATGATTTTGGTGTAGAAGCAGAAGGAAAGCCCAAAACACCGGCATGCATACATAGACACATAGATTCTGAAGAAACACAGGAGGCAGATTTTGCATGGAAGTGCAGAGGTTGTAGTTTGCATATGGCAGGCAGGAAGAAAAGGTATATAGGCCAATGCTTCTGGAACGTAACTGGTTGATTTTATAACCTTTTTTCAGCCCATCAACAATGCTGACTTCATAGTGCCTGTTGAAATAGAGGGGACAACCCATCAGGTAAGCCCGTTCTTCCCACTGCAAAAGTTCTTTTTCCTGGCTTGCAGGTAATGGGTCTCCTCGGCATCTGCTGTGAAAATGTTCGATTTGCCCCCCCCCCAAAACTTGTACCCCAAGTGGACATCTGTTCAACTGCAAAGAATACCTCTCCAGTGAAGGCTTCAGCCTGGTTCAAGTAATCCAGGATAGGCTGTTACTAGTCAGCACGGCCTATTCTTGATTACTTGTTTCAGGAGGTGGCCCCTTGTCATGGCGGGAACCAGATGCAGTGCCATGGACCAACTGTACAGCCAGCAGGAGCCCCAGAAGACAGGAACACAGCCCAGGGAGGTATGGTGGAGATCCCTGAAAAATGTAGAAGTGCACTTTATTTGGTTGTGGTGCTTGCTTTTGCACTTGGCTGGCGTGTTTTTGGGGATGCCTCTGGCTGCTATGAGCCTTGGCTTTGCTGCCTTCAAAAGGCCTTTGGATGCATTCAGCTGGTCTGAAAGGCCATTACTTCCTTCTCTGTCACACAAGGAGTACTTCTGTTGGGCTTTGCCGTATTTGGCTTCACTCAGGCTCAAAAGAATGGTGTCTGTGGTGAGAACATGTGTCAAAGACTGAACAACAGAAATTAGGCCGTGCCTTGACACCAAAGGGGCAGTCATCTTAAATAATCAGGAAGCAGCTAGTTGGTACAACTTTCTTCGTAATGAAAACACTAACCATATGTCTAGTCCCCTGGAATGGAATGCTCATGGCAAGTAATGCAGGATAGATTATGAAGTTGTTGCTTGCACCTCACCCCACCCCCGAGTCTGGCGGTACTATATTTATTTAGTGCATAAAGTAGTATTTCCCTAAATGAATAAAATGCTGCCATTTTTGTACTGTCAGCAATGGATTATGGTACTCCATGCACAAATACAGGCCTCCAACATCCTGTTGGTATCTTCCTATATCCTTGTACTTATATTATTCTGATCTTTCTGACACTGAGGTGGGGAACCTGCAGCCTTCCAGGTGGAGTGTAACGGCAACTCCACTCATTCCTGGCCATTTGCTGTGCTGGAGTTGGGGTTGGAGTTCTCCAAAGACATAGATTCCAAAAAGCTGACGTAGCCCATTGTTTGGTGAAATCATACTGCCAATGCAGGAAAGAGGTGCTACCCTCACATTCCAGCCTAGGCGGACTCTTAAAATCTAAATGAAGCCCCAACAGTTGAGTTGAAGGAAAGCAGCCTGGTCAAATGGGGTAAAGGGAGAAAAGCAATGGGTCTTCCCCTCTCATGGCTTGCTCCTCTCACATCAGTGTCTAGTCTAGTTACATGCTTGGGCAGCAGATTCAGCGTGTGGACTGTACAATGTGTCTTCTAGGCATGAGTAAAGCTTCTTCTGCTGGATTATTGCTCACCTCTGCCGTCCACCCTTAGGTGTATGTGCTGAAGAGGCCGTTTGTAGATGAGTTCCTGAGGCGGATGGGTGAGCTGTTTGAGTGTGTCCTCTTCACTGCCAGCCTGGCTAAGGTGAGAAAGATAAGGACGGCCTTGGACCCAAGGGGTGGGAGAGCGTCGTCTTGTCACTTTCAACCTCTGAGGCAAATGAAGGAGAGTTTCAGACTTGTAGCTCTGTGACATTGCTAGACCTTTTAAGCAAAGAGTCAGAGAAGAACTGAGTTGAAATAATATCACCTCCAACCCCTTGGCCAAAAATACATACGCTTCATGCACAAAAAAGAATGTAGCATTTAGCACCGAGGAATGCCGAGTGTCATTATCTGAATTTGAGCCAAATGTTGTTTTTAAAGCAAAGTGTTCTGCTTATATACCACCCTATACCACTTCAAGTAGTCTCTGGGCGGTTTACCATTTTTAATTACAGTGTGCAAGCTACACATTGCCCACCCCCACCCCAGCAAGCTAGGTACTCATTTTACCAACCTCGGAAGGCTGGAAGGCTGAGTCAACCATGAGTCTGCTACCTGGGATTGAACCCCAGGTTGTGAGCCCAATTTTACCTGCAGTACTGACATTTAACCACTGCACCACAAGGCGCTTGTGCTACATTGTTTATTTTGCTTCTCCTGGCCATGTGAAAGGGGGAAAGGAACCATGCAGAAAACTAAAATTCTCACCATGTGACCACTAGAAGTTCTACCCAAGCCCCTTTGGGTTTCTGAGAGTGAGATAGAAAAGCACAGCCTTTGGGGGGCACCAGAAGGCTTCATTTTACTGTATTCCCATCTCCTCCAATGGGATCCACGCAGTGACAGCCACCAAGCTTCTCATTGCCAGTTGTGGTGGTTCTCTATGGTGCAGAAATATGCAGAAGTATGCTGGTTCTGCCCTGCCCCGTTCCATATGAACGTGGAATGTGCAGAGCGAAACATCTCTCTCCTTTCTGGAAAGAGAGGATTAAAATGTGGGGTTTTGTGCTACTACTGAATTTCAGAGATGTACAATACTTCTGCTGGTTGTGGCAGACATGCTGCCACTTTCAACAGGGGTATATGGTGGCATCAAAGGGCTGTAAAAACAGCTTGTGGGGGGGGGGAACCTGTGAGCTGTGCACTGCTCACTTAACTAGGAGAAATTATTAGTGGATTTTCAGCGTTCTTTCCAGTTTGATAAAATCTCAATGCTTCATTCGGAGAAGGTGGTAGTCAAGTCCAATGCAGATGTCTTATAAGATCTAGAAAGGGTGGTTATAATTCATAGCCTTGGTTTTCTGATTTTCCTCATGCGAGAGACAGAGAGAGAGAGGTCTATATATACATTGCTTATGTGCTAATCATGTCCTAATATAAGAGCTTTGCAGAATGCTAACACATTATCATTCAATCCAGTATGCTGACCCAGTCACTGACCTGCTAGATAAATGTGGTGTCTTCCGTGCCCGTCTCTTCCGGGAATCATGTGTGTTCCACCAAGGCTGTTACGTGAAGGATCTCAGTCGTCTGGGTCGTGATCTGCGGAAAACCTTGATCCTGGACAATTCTCCTGCCTCCTACATCTTCCACCCGGAGAATGCGGTGAGCATACCATTGGGGCTCTGTCTTAGGTGCAGAAGAGAGCGACTAAAATGATTACTGGGCTGGGGCACCTCCCTTATGAAGAAAGGCTAAAACATTTGGGCCTCTTTAGTCTGGAAAAAAGGCGCTTGAGGGGGGATATGATTGAGACATACAAAATAATGCAGGGTATGAGTAAAGTGGATAGAGGGAAGCTCTTCTCCCTCTCCCAAAATACCAGAACTAGGGGACATACACTCAAATTGAGGGCTGGGAGAGTAAAAACTGACAAAAGAAAATATTTTTTCACCCAGCACGTTGTAAGTCTATGGAATTCCCTGCCACACAATGTGGTGATGGCATCTGACCTGGATGCCTTCAAAAGGGGATTGGACAGATTCCTGGAGGAAAAGTCCATCACAGGTTACAAACCATGATGGAGATGTGTAATCTCCAGGCTTTAAACCAGGGTACTTCAAGGGCCAGATGCAGGGGAGTGGTATCAGGAGACAGATATCTAGTCTCATGCGCTCCCAAACACATCTGGTGGGGCCGCTGTGAGATACAGGAAGCTGGACTCGATGGGCCTTTGGCCTGATCCAGCATGGCTCTTCTTATGTTCTTATGAGGGTTGGATTTATTTATTTATTTTATTTTATTTTAGAGCATTTTTACCTCGCCTTTCTCCATGGAAAAAGGACCCAAGGTGGCTTACAAAATGAGGGATAATATACAGCCCAGTACAATTAAGACATATTCAGATATTGAGAACAGGGAATTGAGGGACATCTTACAGCATTAATGGACAACATTACATTAAAGCTACAAGAGAACATGAGCAGTTAAAGGGGAGTAAAGTTCAATGTAAAGTTATGAGTGATGGAAACTAACAATGAAAACATAGTGGCAATGTAAACCCTTAAGGTGTATATGTAGTTATAAAAACAAAGTCTATGTGATCCTGTAGATTCATATAAAAGACACATTAAAGGTAGTCCATCATTCATGGAAAGCTTGCCTGAAGAGAAAGTTCTTTGCCTGTTTCTGGAAAGACATCAGAGATGAGGCAGTCATGGCCTCTAGCGAGAGGGAGTTCCAGAGTCTGGGCACAGCAACCGAGAAGGCCCTTTCATGGGTTCCCACGAGACATGCCTGTGAGGGTGGTGGAAAGGAGAAAAGGGCCTCAACACCCAAGCTGGTTCATACTGTGAGATTCGATCTTTGTTGTCTGTTGACATGCCTGACAGTTGGGTAGAATTAATGTAGGTATTTATAGAAGAACGTAGGGCTGGAAAGAGTCACAGGATGGTCTTTAAGTCAGTAAGGAAGACAAGAGGGTCCCTGCCCTCGGGCTTATTATAATCTTAAAAAGAAGCAACATATAAAGGGAGAGGAGAGGAGAGCCTCTTTTGAATCATAAAGATTTCAGCCTTTGATGAATAAATAAGCCCTTTCACTTAGCTCTAGTTAGAGCCTGGGAACAAGAAGAACTGCATCAAGAACAGGTGGCTGATACTTTTTTTGAAAGAAACGGCCCATCTTGTTGCAGGTGCCAGATAGTTACCTTAGACTAGAAAGAAATGTTTTCCTTGTGCCAACAGACCAGGGTTCTTCTAATAAGTGATATACAGTAGTCCTAGGGTGGGGGTGGTGTTATTGGCCTCTCCAGCTGTGTTGCCAGACTGGAGCTGCCATGATTTCTTTCGACTATCTGGCTTGGGCTGCATTGCTCTCCACTGTCTGGAGAGCCCCATGATTTCCACTTTGCCTGTACCTTCTTTTTGTCCTCCCAGCTTCAGGCCCATAGAGTTACCCGTCCTCACCAGTTCTTTCTGTGGTTTCAAAAGACATGTATTCTCCTTCCTAGAAGAACGTACAGTATATCTTTGAGGTGGTGGTGACTAAAACTTGACTAATTTTATAGGTCAGTGTTGCTGAACCTATAGCATGGGTGCCAAAGGTGGCACTCGGGGTCCTTTCTGTGGGCACCTGACATTGCCTCTTCACAGCCACCTGCATTCAAGTGAAATTGCTGTACTGGCATTTTGTGAAAAATTAGTGGGTTTTGAATCACAGTTTGGGCACTCGGTCTCAAAAAGGTCCACCATCACTGGAATAGGTTATGGGACCGGTGGTGGTAATTGTAATAATAAATACTTAATAAACTGAAGCTTTGCTTATATTCTCTATGATTCAGATTTTGTACATTTAGTTTTAAGATGAAATCTGGTATTAGGACCGTCTTTTGGATACATTTCTGAAAATATTCATTTCCCAGCAGCTTCTTTAGAAACCTAGGTTGCTTTTTAGTTGAGGTGTGAGGGAAAATCTATCTCCTTGAGCTCTTTCTGAGCTGGAGGGCAGGGGGAATAGACCTAAAAGTCAAGATATTTGTACAGCTAGGGATGGCACTGCAGTTAACTTCAGATGGGAGACTATGGGTGTCAAATTGCTAATTATATAATTTGTTTACTGCCAGAAAGCAGAACAGAACATTTTCGAAGCTCAGCTGTCAGCGTAATTCTGGTAACCTATGGCACTAAGTATTTTGAATTGTGGGAAGGTACCACAGATCTGTTCATCCACCCTAGGCAGATCGGATGGCAGAGTTTTTCAGTTCACACCCCAGTTCCAAGCTTCAAGTCTTATGTGCTTTTGCTTCCCCATCCGCGAGCCTCCCCAGCTGCTTCTGACTCAATTCTCTTTCTCCTTCTAACTTCACTGCAGGTACCTGTCCAGTCTTGGTTTGACGACATGGCAGACACCGAGCTGCTCAACCTGATTCCCATCTTTGAGGAGCTGAGCGAAGCAGAGGATGTTTATACCAGCCTTGGTCAGCTGAGGGCGCCCTAGAGGGGTCCTCCTAGCACTATGCCTACAGGGGAACTTTTTTCACTCAGTGCCTTCAGTATTGGCCAAGAGGAAGGGAGAGGGGCAGCCCAGTTGTCCCTTCCATCCTTACTCCGAGGCAGATGCAAAGCACTTTTGGAGGCAATAACCTGCCTGGACTCCCACCCACCCAACCCCAACCCCCACTGGGCAGAGCTAGAGCAGTTTACAAGCAGGGTATGTGGCTGGCTGCCAGTTCCTCTGGCATCTCTGCCAAATGCAGGGACATTCAAGACGGACACCCCTTTCTCAGTCGCGCTCGTAGCTATGCACTACAGGGACCCAGACGGCATGATGAGGATAGCCTCATTCTCCCGCCCCCGCCCCCGCCCCGCCCCACCAGCCTCTGTTTCCCGTGGCCACCTTTTTTTGCTGCAGGAAAATTCATTCTCTGGGCCGTGTCTTGGCAGTTCATACTGTGTTCCTCCTTTTCCTCCTTTTTGCAACCTAAAGCAATGACAGGCAATTTGGCGGAATGCAGAAGACGATGAAGAATCGCCACCACAATATGTGCTTCCCATTCCCCCTAACCCCTTTTGGGGTGGCCCCCAAGAGTGTGCCTTTCCCAGGTCCACAGACACTCCCATGGGGCCTACATATTTGGAGTGGGCTCAGAAGACAGGACAGGGATTCACTCAAGGAAACCTCCCCTTCACTCACACATACCTCTGTCTGCCTTTGATGGGTCAAGTAAGGTCCTGTTCTTGAAGGACCAGGTATTTGTAGAAGACACTCTTCCTTGCTTTTTGACACCTGACTAGACAAAGTGACAAAAAACACCTGGCTAGAAAGAGATAAAAGAGCTCCGTTTGATGAGGATCCCCCTCCATCCCCAGTGTCTTCTGCTGCCTGCAGCATTTTTCCCTCAGAGCAGTCCAGCCTGTGCTTTCGAAGGCTTTCAGGCCTAGTTTTCCTGTTGGCTTTCAGGGGAAGGCCATTAACATGCTTTCCTACTCTGTTTTGTGATTAGAATGTGCCTGTAAATGAAATATATGGCACCAAGGGACACATGCCATAGCAGACACCCTCCCACGCACACACACACATTATATCTGTGACACACTTATTATAGGCAAGAACGAGGTCAGTCAGCCCATCCAAACCCCAAGACTCCATGTTAGTTTAGGACCAGCGTTGCACAGATGTCTATGTTCCTCCACTCAGGTCTAGTCGTCTTTCTTGGGTTGGGATGGGGCAGGCAGCCTCTTTTGCTTCTACATTTTAGCCATTGGGAAGTCACATGGATAGGGATGCCTTATTTAGGACTATTGGTTTTTCCAACCTTTTTTCCCCCAGTGCGCATGGAAGGGCGTGACTTTTGCCTATGGAGGCCTTTCCCCCTCCCTCGATGGCGCCCTTGCAACACAGACATGACAAGGGTTTCCCACTCAGGATGTAGATGAGGCCCCACTGTCATAACAGGTAGCCTCAGGGAAGGGCGGACAAGCAGACTAGAATGGAGGAGGGGGGAAGAGAGGGTGCTTCACACGCACACACGCAGCCTGCCCCAGGTCCATTCCCTTCTGTTCTTGTGCCACAAATTAGTCTCCTAAGTACAGCCTTGACTTTTCTGCACCCTGCGGCTTCCGGACTGCCACTGTCCCGTGCCTCTCTCTTATCAAGCTTTCTGGGGAGCCCGCTCTGTGTGCAGACTCTGGGCCAGCCTACCTAGTCTGCCCCATGTTTCCCTTCTTCGTGTCAGGCGGCTCCAAGAAATCAGCTCTTAGACCACAAGGTCTTTTGTTCTGTTCCAGGGAGTTGTAACCGCTACTGTTCCTCCCTTCCTTCCTCCCACCCCGTCCCAGCAGTATGGTACACTGGCCTCCCTAGTTGTGTCGTAACCTGCTGTGGTCAAGTGCTCACCGAGTCCTGTTGGGGTGCAACCAAAGGGAATCAACGAAGCCGCCTTGTTCTTCTCCCTTCCCATGACCAATGAAGTGACTCTGTGTTTATTCATTGGAGTAGGGATGGGGAGAGAGACCCATCAGGGCACTCTTTTTTTTTTTTTCATTTTCATGTCTGGTGCTACTGCCATGACCTTGGATCCAGTTTTAGGTCACCTCATCATCTCGGTGTGGGAAGCCCCCAAAGGACCAAAGCTTTCAAGCCTTGCTGTTGGTTGGTTGAGTGAGTGCGTGAGTGGGCAGCTCTTAGCCTGACTGAAATTGTGGCTTCAGAGGTCACCTTTCTTTTAAGTGTGTTGGGGAGATAATAGTTGCCCCGAGTGAATCGTTGTCTCTTGTGACTTTGTGGGCGAGGTCTCCACCAGATACTCCAGAGAGGTGTCAGCTTCTCTCCTCATTGCCCTCACTTCCCATAGGAGCCTTCTTGCCTTCAGCTGCTGAGGGCCTACCTCTCTATGGTGGCATGGGGTTCTTCAGCTTCTGTAGAGAGGAGAGTGGGAATTTTATCCTTCACACAGCAGCTGTTTCTCTCCAATACAAAACACATCCAGAGCCTCAAAGGTTGCAAAGTGAATGGAGGCTGAAGAAAAACAAAACAAAACCTCTTTTTCCTCAATCTCTCTCTCTCTCCTTCCTGGGAAGAAGACAGCTTTGTCTTTGCCTTTTGTCCTCTGAGAAGTCATCTTCCACCCTCACAGATGATGCCAGCATTTTTCTTAAACCTTTCTTTAGGATGAACTGGCTATTTATTTTTTATTTTTTTAAAACATTTTTAGTTTTACATTTATTTGTTACATTTATATCCCACCTTTTCCAAGAAACTGGAGGTGGTGTACTTGACTCTTGGATTATCATCATATGAGGCAGGTCAGGCTCAGAGAAGATGATTCTTCCTAGTTACTCCACTGTTCTCCATTTCAGAACATTTCACCTAATGGGGAAACTTTTTTTTTACATTTAACAATGACACTCCAGTTTTCAGTACCTCCTCCAAGCTGGCAAAAAGAAAAATGTGCTCTACATTTACTCCAGAATTTCTCTTTCACACAGAAGTTGGGACTAAGGGGGGAGTCAAACATTAATATCATTTTGTTTGAAGGATCCCAGCATGTACGCTCCCCAGTGTTAAAAAAAACATGGGGATTTGTTTGAAATAATGTGGAACTGGATTCCACTGAATGAGGGATCCTGACAGGCAGTTCCATTCTGGTGAGGGGAAAGGAGGGAAATGGGTTGTGTGTGTGAATTCCCTCTCACAGAGCACCTGGCACATTGCCCATGAACGCACAACGCCGCTCTGAGGAGCAAATTTTGCTAATTTTTATTTATTAGCCATAAATGATACTTGGGTCTCGTTGCCAATGTTGGGATTGTGCCTTGATCAAACCCAACTGAGGATGAGGGTAAAATACCAGTAACGAGGCCATATTTAAACCAGGTTATGGCAATCTTAACCAGGTTTTGCCTTTTTAAGGGTGCCCTACATACCTTTTCCATTAAAGTCACTACCCAGAGAGACATTTCTTGTGCCTCTTGCATTAAGTTGTGTTTGGTGCTTCCTTTTCGTGTAGGGAGTGGTGGCTCGTAATTTTTGAGTAATGAGAGCTCTGGGTCCCCCCCCCCCTTCTCTTACCTCTCCCTTCCCCCATGAAGTGTAAAACATTGATTGCCTTTGTCACATGTCTGCATGTGCTGGGGTTTTTTTCTGTTTTTGTTTTAATTTTGTTTTAATAGGAAAAAATATCCCAAAACTTGAAGCCGGCATTGTTGCCGTTTCGATCTTGTTCTATTTTTGGAATCTTTGTATTAATTGCAATTAAAGGAATAAAAAAGTGAGTGAATGGAATATCTCTCTTTTTCTGCCTCCTGAGGTTTTTGGGAGTGGGCTGGTCTCTGAAGGCAGAACACAGAAGCTTTTTGCAGCTGAGCAAAAGTCACTGTTCTCTATGAACTGGAAATGTTTTCCCTTGCAGTGAAAGAAGCACATTTTACAAATCCAGTCTACTTTTTCAAACATGGTTACTGGAACATCAGAGGCAACCAAGACTTCACATGGAAAGAAGCTGCCTTATAGAGAGCTTTGGATGTCGCTGATGAGAGCGTGATTTTTTTCTTATTTATTTTTTCTTATTTATTTATTTTATTTATTTATTTTATTTATATACAGCCACCATCTAGCAAAAAACTACTCTGGGTGGTTTACATACATATACAAAATACAAAAACAGATTAAACAACTTAAAATAGTAAATAAAAACTAAATCAATCGGACCAAATAATCAAATCTTAATAATATAAAGAACAAATAAGTGAATAAGCACAAATACAATAAATCAAAACCATTTAACAATTCAAAATAACAGATGGAAAAAATAAAAAACAGATAGTTCTTGGCTCAATGTGCTTGGTAATCTCTCAGTTTTTGATCGATTACAAAAATAAATCATGTCATCCAGATATATTGGACTGTTGGCTCAAAGACATGGGTCATTTGTTTGGAGGGCTGAGGTGTGAAACCCAGTCCTGTACTTCGGATGCAGTTTTAACAACAGCCCTGCTTCCTGCCCAGTCTCATCTAAGAATACTGCCTGGCTAATATCATCTTGCCAAGAACTTCACATCATAAGACTTATCTCCTGGCAGACCACATCATTTGCCATGTTTGGACTTTTGGTACATGCTTTGATAAAGAGGGTTATTCCCTTCGAAAGCTTGCAACATTTTTAAAATATTACTCGTAGCCTATAAAGGTATCACCTAGCATAGTCTTGCTTTTGTATTTTGTAATGGCTATATGGCTCTCCCACTTTTTTATTCCAATTTATAGTTCATCTTGATTTCAGCCCATTCTGGTCTGAATAGGCTCTCTAGGCCGGATCTGTGAAGTCACACTACAAGGCAAACAGAACCAGAAAGGAAACTGGTTACTGGTTGGTGTGTGTGTGGTGGGGGAAGTGTAAGGGTATACTCTTTACATAGCAATCCTGCCTCCCATTATTTCCTCCCTTCTCACATATCATCCTTTCCTCCAGCTACTCAGTCTCCTCACCTTTCAAGGTGACAGGGGTCCTGCATTTTCCACATTTTTCCTTCTATAAAATGCCCCCATGTATAAGACAACCCTCACGTTTCCAATCCAGAATTACAGTTTTGCAACTGCTTGGTTATCTCCTCCGCTTACTTCTCTGTGTAAGACCACCCTTAATTTTTAACAGCTTGAAACAAAAATATCCATGGAAAAATACTGCAAGTGCTTTGCTTGCTAGATACCAGCACCCTTACCATACGTATCCAAAGCTTTCTCTGCTCCCACCTGAAGTTTGCACCCCAAACGTGGCATCAGTCTCCGGCCATTTCCTGGATATTTGAATCTTGGGTACAGAAGCATAATATCCCACATTCATAAGCCGGGTGGCTTTTTTGTTTTGTTTTTAGAATTGAATAATTCTTACAGTTTACTTTGTCATGCATTTGACCTTGATAAGTTAATTTCATCAAGGACATTAGAATTTTAATCCCTGGTGAAATTATAGCGTTGGTCCAGCCACCATATATCTGGATGCCACCCGGCTTATGCAGAAATCCAGTTGACATTGTTTATCTGGACTTTCAGAAGGCTTTTGACAAAGTACCACACCAAAGACTGTTGAATAAACTTGCCAGTCATGGAATCAAGGGACAGGTCTTGTCCTGGATTAGCAAATGGCTAAGGAACAGGAAACAGTAGCACTAAATGGACACTTCTCCAAGTGGTGGGAGGAAAAGAGTGGGGACCCCCAAGGTTCTGTACTGGGACCCCTGCTTTTCAACTTCTTCATAAATGATCTAGAAGTAGGAGTAAATAGCAAGGTAGCCAAATTTGCCAACGACACTAAATTATGCAGGGTAGTAAAAACTGAGATAGATTGTGAGGAGCTCCAGAGAGATAACTTGACACTGGGAGAGCGGGCAAATGAATTTCAACATCAGTAAGTGCAGAGTGATGCACATTGGGGGGAAACCCCAATTGCATTTATCTACTGATGGGGTCTGAACTCTCTACAACAAACCAGGAAAGGGACCTTGGCGTCCTGGTGGAAAGCTCAATGAAGGAGTCAACCCAGTGTGCCGCAGCAGGGAAAAAACAAACTCAGTGCTGGGGATCATTAGGAACGGTATAGAAAATAAGTCAGCAAGTATCATTTTGCCTCTTTATAAATCTATAGTGAGGCCCCATATGGAGTATTGTGTACATATCTGATCACCATACCTTCCATATGGAAATGGAAAGAAGTGCAGAGGAGGGCAACCAGAATTATTAGGGGACTGGAACACCTTCCTTACCATCTGAGGCTGCAACGGCTGGGCCTCTTCACTCTTGAACAATGGCGCCTAAGAGGTGACCTGATTGAAGTTTATAAAATCATACATGGTGTGGACAAAGTGGATAAGGAAAAGCTGTTTTCCCTATCACACAACACTAGAACTAGGGGGAACTCCATGAAACTTTTGGTTGCTAGATCTCAAACAAATAAAAGAAAGTACTTTTACACCCAGAGCATCACTGGTCTGTGGAATTCCCTGCCAGAAGAAGTGGTGACAGCTGTCAGTCTTGACAGCTTTAAGGAAGGATTAGACAAGTTCATGGAGAACAAGGGTATCAATGGCTATCATTATGGATGACTAAGGACAACCTCCGGATTGGAGAGATAGGATATCTCTCAATGCCATTTGCAGGGAATCGTAAGCAGGTGAAGACATCTGCTTCAGAATACCCTGAAGCAAATGGTGAGCCACTGTGTGAGACAGAACGCTGGAGTGGATGGGCTGTGGCCTGTTCCAGCTAGGCTGTTCTTATGTTCTTATGATAACTCGCCTAGATGGTGCCAAGTTGGGGGAAGGCTGCCATGAGCAATTTTAGACAGAGAGGGTGGTGGTAGTAGGATTCAGTGATCCAATCTTGAACTGTGTCTGAAAGGTAAAATAAATTGTTTACAAACAATGGCCACGCAGATACAAAGCAGCCAAGTTAGCAACAGCAGCAATTGAGTGTAACAAGGCTCACTCCATTCAGTTACATTTACATGTACAGTATTTGCTTTTTTAGGTTGCAGTTGTGAAAATGAGAAAAGAACAGCCACCCATGAATTGGCTGCAAACTCAGCATCTCCTCCTCCTTGCAGCTTCTTGGGTGCTTTGTTTAAAGCCACGATGGTGGGACTGTCAGTCCTTTCTCATCCTGGAGACTCCCTAAAGTCAGTCTGGGGCGGGTATGTTTCTCAGCCAGAGCCCAAATGTCCTCAATGAAACTGCATTTTAATTCCTCCATTCTAGAGATGGGAGGAGCTCACAACCAGGGTGGGATGAGTTACAAATGGGACCCTTTTATTCAGTACCTGAGAGGTCAGGGAGAAGAAATATTTGGATTGGCAGGCATGTGCAAACTTTGGCCCTCCTGATGTTTTGAACCACAACTCCCAGAATTACAAACCAGTATTGCCAATGGCAAAGGACTGAGGGAGTTGTGGTCCAAAACATCAGGGGGGCTGAAGTCTGGACATGACTGGATTAAGGCATTCTCTTCCCCCCAGATCCTACCATTTACTTGGCTATCAGTGGGCATGGCAGGGTGAAGCAAAACATGGAAACATTTCTTGTCTAAGCAGGGGTGCTATGTTGGCTAGGGAATGGCGGGAACTGTCCCTCCCAAAGTAGCTTTTCCCAGCTCAGGGCAGAATGAACAATGTCAGTACCATAGAGTGTCACCAGTGAGGGGCCATGGCCTGGAAAATATCCACAGGCTTGCTTTTGGCCACAGGGTGGCAATTCACGACAGGCATCTCCAGAGCCAAAAGAACAGGGTCAGGGAACCTTAGGCCCTCCAGAATTCCAACTCCTAGAATTCCAAGCCTCTTGTCAATGAGTTGGGAGTTGCAGTCCATGACATCTGGGGCAGGGCTGAAGGTTGCCCACCCCTGCAAAAGAACATGAGATCCAGCGGTAAGAAAAGAAAAGCCAAACATTTGTACCAAAGCATCAAAGCTCATATCTGGTTGCTGAATAATCCCTCTGGATTGGAAGGTGAAGCCTCTCTCTTTCCTTTGCTGCTTACCTCCGAGCAAAGCACTCTACTGTGGTTAGCTTAGCACCCCCTCCTTGCTTCCATTTGGTTCAATTATGGATGTGCATCCGGAGCACTTAAGAAAAAAAAAATCAATGGGGAAAATGGGTGTGGCTGTGGATGTAGGGGCAGAGGGAGGGGTGTCTGCAGCTCCTCGCATGTCCAGGCTGTCAAGAGACACAAGCAGATATTTTCCTTACACTTCAGCCAAACCACTGGGCTAGGCCAGCACTGATTGGCCCGAGCAGCTGATCAGTAGGGAAGATGCAAATGCAAGCAAATTTCCCCTGAGTTGGTCTGTATCCCCCGCACCCCCAAGACACGGATGTGCGGCTGACTTGGATGAGCCTCTCTGCTCTGCTTGACAAGCTTGTGTTCCTCAACCTTTGGGCTGGAGAGCAGGGAGTCCCTGGCGACCCCAGGTGAGTGCCACTTGCTTCATCTGTGCCCAAAACAGCAGGGGGTGAGGGGTGGGGGTGAAGAGCAGAGAGCGCGGGCTACCCATGGGTTGGGGGTGCTGGGAGTAAAGGGTGGTGGTGATCAGAATAACCAGATGGGGTCTACTTTTTCAAGAAGTGCCTCAGGGGAGAAAAGCATTGTCACAGGGGGATGGAAGATGAGAACAGAATCCTTTGACAACAAAAGCCTTGACTTTCTGTGTAATCAGCTCCGGCCTATGGCAGTTCACAGGTAAGGCTCATTTCACACATTACGCAAGAGCATAGGATTGCAGCTCTGAAATTTTGACTTTTCCTAGAGCTCGAAGATCTTGAGCAAAATACTAAGAGTCAAGTCATCTCATGTCTGTCTCTCGTTCAAGGGTTTGCTGTGCTTTATCGAGTTCTTCTTTGCCCTTCCTAACTGCCCTGTGAGGTACCCGAGTCTCCCGGGCTGGCTTCCTTAAAGCATGTGTGTGTGTTGTGTCATTACAGTTGTGACCGATTCTTCGTGACTCCCTGTCCATGGAGTTTTCTTGGCAGGAATACTGGAGTGGTTTGCCAGTTCCCCTACTCCTGGTACCTACAGCACCTGGTATTCCCTAGTGGTCTCCCATCCAAGTTCTAACCAGGGCCGACCCTGCTTAGCTTCGAGATCGGATGTGCTTAGGGCATCTAGGCAGCTTTCCTTAAGCATACCAAATGCAGAACACTGGGTTTCCCTACCAAACAAACTTTTTAGAGCCTTTAAGTCTATTCCGTAGGTGTTTGCTAGTTGTGCTCAATCAGACCTGAGGCAACCCTTCTTTCTTTCTTTTTCTCCTCCCCATCTCCCCGTTCCATGACTGAAGGCTGGCAATGGAATCAGGTTTATGGGAGAGCTGCTGATTTCATTGCCAGTCTAGGATAATGGACAAGTAATTGGCATGAGTCAGAGCCTTGGGCATCTGTTAGGAGACCTTACTGGAAGTATTAAGGCAATTAATGGCTCATCTGAGGGTGCCAAGCCCCAAATCCTCAATCAAATCAAGTCCAAGGCTGTGAATGTACCAAATTGGGGTCTGGGTGTGCTCTGGCCCAAATAAATAAATACATAAATACATAAATAAAAACAAGCATTTTTCCAAGGAAACTCAGATGGTTCCATTCATATTCTGCAGGCTTTATAATTTGCTATTCTCAGAGGATAATACAGGTGTCAAGGGAGGGACGGAGGGAGGGAGGTGAACATTGCATAGTCAGGTACATGAAATGATTAATTTAGGAGGGGCGTGGTGGCTCAGTGGACTAAGATTTCTGAAAACTGTTGGCTGCAAAGTCGGCAGCTCGGTGGTTCGAATCCCGGGTGCCACGCAGCGGAGCAAGCTCCCGCTGATAACGCCAGCTCCTGCCAACCTAGTACTGTAGTTCAAAAACATGTAAAATGCAAGTAAATAAATAGGTACCGTAAAAAGCGGGAAGGTAAAAACAGTGTTTCTTTGCAGCTGTGCCTGCCACATGGCTATGTACTTGGCCAACACTGGCTCTTCAACTTGAGTATGGAGATGAGCACCCCCCTAGAGTCAGACATGACTAGCACACATGTGCAGGGGGACCCTTTACCTTACCCTTATAAAACTTATATTTTAACCCTGCATTTCTCCTTTGAAAAGGACCCAAGCTGCCTTACAATTATGAGGGACAATATACAGCCCACACAACATTTAAGGCATATTCAAGCTGAAGAACAGGGAATTAGAAAAGGTGTCGTCTTACAACATGTCTGTGAAGATTCTCAGTCATCCAGATGAGTTTATCTGGAAGTTGAGTCATGGCAAGTGGACTTCTTTGCCATGACTCAATTTCCAGAGGGCATCTTACAACATTTAAAGGTAACATTAAAGCTACGAAGAGAAAGGGGAAAGGGGGGGATCCATTTTGAGGAAGTATGCCTAGTGAAGCATTAACACCCTTTGTTTTGGGCAGGAACCAGAACCTCATTCATTTCCTCGTTGTCCTACATGAGGAAGGAGGATGAGGAAGAGGAGAAAGAAAGGGAAAGGTGTCTTGGCTGGTGCTTGCAAACACTACCTGAGACAGAGGGAAGCATCCTCAGACTGGGTATGACTCAGCTGATAGAGGGCGGGACAAGGGACCCAGGGATGAAAGGGGCTCCTCATTCCCTTTCCCATTCGCTTGAAGTGAAGGCGCTTCAGACCAACTTGGCAGGAATTGAACCATCTGCTGGTTGTCTCCAGATCCCCAACCCCACCCCGCAACAGGTTCATCCTGAAAAAGGAACTCCACAGTTAGTATGTTCACACACACACACACACACACACACACACACACACACACACACACACACACACACACACACAAAGGCTGTCTCCCTCAGATGTGGGAGTAGACTAAGGTAAAATAAAGCAAAGTACAGTAATAGAAAACCTCTGCATTCATGTTCATATCTGAGAAGGAAACCACTTTAAAAAATACAGGTAACAATAACATCTTATAATAAAGGTCTTCAGAATGTTTTCTACCAGAAAACCCATTTAAAATTTCTGATAGTATATAAAACATACATGCTACTGTTCTTATGTGGGTTTATAATTTATAAAGTAGCAAAATTAGCACATTGCAGCTTGACACGTTAAGATAAAAAATACCACTATCTGAATAGTATAGAATAAAATGCTATTATGCATGCGTGTGCCAGCAAGTGTAATTCAAATAAACACTAATGGCTTGGTTTATAAATAATATTTAACTTTTACTAGTTTTATATACAGTATTACATAAGCACAGTGTTTAGTTACTTTGGTGTTTGACATGGCAGACATTCCCTGATAAATAGTTATCAGTTCATAATGTTATATTTGTAATACATGGATAAATAAATAAACTGTATAAATAAATGCAGTGCTCTAACTTTCACTCTAGTGCATATTGTTAGTTACATATATTTTTTAGTCAGAGTGCTTGAGGTACATATTATATGATCCTGTCAGCCTTATTATCAGCCCTAGATCACACTATCTGGATCCTTAGTTAAGGTAAGGGTCCACACACACACACACACACACGTGTGTGTGTGCTAGTTGTGTCCAACTCTAGGGGCAGTGCTCATCTCCGTATTCAAGCCAAAGAGCCAGTGTTGAGCAGATCCATGGCCACATGCCCAGCATGGTTGTAAGGAAACACTATTTTTACCTTAACTTCTATCTAAACAGACTGCTTGCTGACACTGCCTTTTATAGCCACCTGGCCCACCATTGAAACAATTTGACTGGTTAAACACATTACCTGTATATACAAATATCACATTTTCCCTTTAGCTAGCGCATCATAAATATTTATATACATATTAACATACATTCTGTGTTGCACAAATATCAACAACTATGAAAACATTGGCTGTATGTGGATAAGCACTTACATACTTGAATAAGATGTACTGTCAATAGCTCAAATGCATTTCAGCTCAGAACATGCTGCACATGTACATGCTATACATGTTTCATTTGCATTAGGTAACGGAAGTGAGAATGTACTTTCCCACCTGCCTTAGAGTGGCAACCCAAACCACACTTCCCCAAGTTGCATGTGGGCTGTATAGCATTGACAGTTTCTGTATGTGGTCATTACATGCCTCTGCTCTCTTGGGGGTGGATCCCATTTCCCTAATTGCTGTACAGTGGACCCTCGTATAACAAATGGTTTGTATAACATAAAATCTGTACAACATAAAAAATTCTGGAGATCGTGGACATTTACTTAGCGGAATCGCCTATGGGGCGAATCTGTACAACATAAAAATTGTTGCGAACTTGCGATTAGGGATTACTCTGTTTTCAATGCATTTATAAAGGAATATTTGCTTAACATAATTTCATTTGGAACGAATTAATTCCTTTATACAAGGTACCACTGTATTAGCAAATAAAGAAGGTTCGAGGTGAGATCCAAAGATTCATATTGCTGCAGCATGATCATTTCTGGAACGTCACTGGACTCTCCAGCTGGACACAATGGTCACTTTGGCACTATGGGATAGCACGCTACCAATGGGTGGCCTCAGATGTAGCTATGAAGTAGCTCAGAACTTGGTAAAATCTGGTTGGAGGGGGGCTGAAGGTTCATTTGAATCAAAACTGACAACATCCAGTTTACAGTCCAGCTCCAGATGTGGGGTTTGTGACTGGGAATACTAGCCATGAGGATGGGGGCAGTACACCTCTCCACCCATACTAAGCAGCAGACATTCATAAAGTTTGACTGGAACCCCAAAAATGAGTATCTTGGGATGGCTGCCCCTGCTTGATAATGCATATGGCTCTTGATGGCTAGGGATGGGAATGCATGTTGCATATTCTGACCTGCTGTTTGTTTGTTTGGTTGGTTGGTTGGTTGGTTGGTTGATATCCTGTCTTTCTTCCAATGAGCTCGTGAGAGTTCCTACACCTCCCATTTTATCTTCCCAACAACCCTGAGAGCTAGGTAGGTCAGGCTGAGAAAGGCTGCCTGGTGAATTTCATGGCCAAGTGGGAATAAGAACCCTGGTCATCCCATATCTCAGTCCAGCATTCTTAAGCAATGGCCAAGCGATGTCTTCATTAAGGTGGGAAAGGGTTCCCTTCCCCCCCAAAAAACCCCCACATCTGGATCTCGCAAAATCCACCATGATTTTGCAGGAACAGTCCACAAACAGGAAATCCCAGAGTGTAGGACCCAATGGGTCCTCTCCTTCAGAATCCATGACCTTTTCCGTGGTTGGTTCCTCTGCAGCAGGACCCAGGGCCAACTTGACAGTCCTGAAGGTTCTGTCGCTCCAGCTTAGAAATTGTTGAAAGGGGGGCAAACCCCACCAGCCTCTGGCCGCCAGCCCGTGGGTCTGATGGAGCATATGGCCTTTTTTTTGTTGACAACAGAGGAAAATGCCGGAAAATTATTTCCAGCCTCTAGTCCAAGAAGCAGCCTTTCCCTCTGGAATGCCACCAGGCTCCCTGCTGGATGTGGCCGGCTAATCAATTCCAGCCTCCGGGAAGAATCCTGCAGGCTGGATGGCCGCTCCCCTCGTTAAATCCCGCCATCTGGCTTCAGTCATGGAACTTTGGGGAGGGGGGCTAGGAAAAGGGAAGGGGCAGGAGGAAAAAGAGGCTGTTCTGAGCCTGGGTCCCCCCGGATGCTTTGTTCCACTTGGAGGCTGCCTCTCTCCCTCCCTGATCCAAGGAGGAGGAAAGTAGCAAGGGATCCCTATGGCTTGCTGGTGATCTGTAAGTACCTGCATGATGCCCTCCCAACCATTTCTGTTTCTGGAGGAGCTCTGGTTCGCAGAACAAGCAAGGATGCTCCCTACAGTGTGGCTTCTTCAGGTCCTCATGCCGAACCATTCTGTGCCCAAAGGCTTTGCTAAAACCGTCAGGGATGTGCCACATGCCTGCCTGGATCTCAGATTCAGATGCTCTTTTGCTGACCTCTGATGGAATCTTCCTGGTTGTGGGCCTGGTTAGTCAATAGCAAAGGCACTTGCTAGCATTATTCTACAATGCCTGGGATGGGGTGGTGTCTTCTAGATGTGTTGAACGGCACACACACACCCCTTCATCTTTACCAGCAGCCACACAGAGGGAAGGCAAGGGGTTGGGAGGGAGCTCCTCTCAGACAAAGCCTAGAGCAGTGGTGGTGAACCTTCAGCAGTCCAGATGTTTTGGACCACAACTACCAGAATTCTGAGCCTGTACTGCCAATGACAAAGGACTGAGAGTTGTGGTCCAAAACATCTGGAGTGCCAAAGGTTCGCCATCACTGGCCTAGATGGTCAAAAGCAGCCCCCAGAGATGATCCATAAAAGGGTTTTGTAATCTACACAGCCAGAAATCAAGTGTTAACAACAGTGCCCTCGTGGTGCAGAACCTAAACATATCCCAGCTCACGATCCTCTGTGCTTGGATAAATCCTGCCAGGAAAGAAGGCAGAACCGGGAGGCCATAACCATATTATTCCAGGAAAAGAGGTACCTGTGTGTTTACGTCAGCCTTTAGAAACACTGCTTTTGGACACAGGATTCCAGCACACACACCCCAGATACAGCATGGTCATTGGGAGCAATAGTATCCCCCTTACAAAATCCTCAAAAACTTGTCCAATAGTGGTACATATTTTAGCAGGCCAAAAAGAGAGATGAAACTGCGAAATGCTGAGAACTGAGTTAGCTTCAGTTAGAAAGAAAGAGAGGTTCTGGTGATGGAAAGGATCAAGTGGCAGGGAGTTCCAGATCCATTTCTTTTCAGTAGCAGTGTCATTCTGCAAATTGTTTGCATGGCCATCTGTCTGTGATGCTTTGTCAATGAATTTTAGCATTTGCAGAGGGTTGGACCCAATCAGTAGTTTCCAGCCTGGGTGTGTGTACACCAAGGGGATGAACCAGGACACTGAGGGGTAGGTAAAAAAAAATTACATAATGGTGCAGTGGTGGTGAACCTTTGGCACTCCAGATGTTTTGGACCACAACTCCCAGAATTCTGAGCCTAGATTGCCAGTGAAAAAGGACTGTAGGAGTTGTGGTCCAAAACATCTGGAGTGTCAAAGGTTCGGCAACACTGGGGCAAGGCCTAGGGAAGAGGAAGGAGGTGAGACAGGGATATGCATTACAGTGTTTGGTCAAAAAGTGCAAGAGAGCTTCCTGACAAGTATCTACAATACTCCACAGTCTTTAATAGGCAAATCCATTCCGGTTCCTATCAACTTTTTCTTCATTGGTTGGCTCCTGTTTGATACTGTAGGTTTGAGGGAGGTTCAGTAGATGCTATGGGACAGGATTGGCTGGGCTGCCATAACCTTTCCATTCTGTGACTATGTGTCAGAATTGCAGCAGTGTTGTCAGCCTTTAGCTTAGGGCAGTGGTTCGCAACCTTGGTTTACCTCAGCTGTTCTTGAACTGCACTTCCCAGAAGCCTTGACCACCAGCTGTGCTGGCTGGGCTTTCTGGGAACTGTAGTGTAAGAACACCCTGGGTTGCCCAAGGTGGGGGAACCACTGTCTCAGTGGGAAGCAATTATGTTTGGGGGGGAGGTGTCAGGAAGCTGAATAAAGCAGAGCACCAGGTGGCTTTGGAGGTGCTTTGGGGACAGAGGCAGAGGAACATGGTGCCAGTAGACTGAAATGTTGCAGCATTGGGACCTTAAATGGGTCCAAGCTGGTCCTTCTTCTCTGCAGAGTCAAGGCCTGGATGCAGGGAGGGAAGTAAGCATCACCACACAATCAGTCCTTGCCTTTGGTTCCTATAGTCCAGATGAGAGGATGAGGCAGTATGAGGTTGAGGCCTTCTCACCAAGGGGGCAGGTGGGAGCAGCTTGGTCCCACATTTTGGGTCTTCTGGCTGCTGTGACTGGGACTCCGCTCATGGAATGGAGGGAGTTTGGCTGGTGGAGCAAGGCTGCAGCTTCTCTGGGTGCTGCCATGCCAGTTACTTCAAGAAAAGAAAGGAGGGGGTTTGGGAAGGAGCCAGGTTGCCCAGGGCTTAATGCAAGTCTACAGGTGGGTGAACCAACGTAAGGAACAGACACATGTCTACTGCTTTGCTATTTTGGTGAATGGAGGGAGGTACAATTTATATTAACAAGAGGTATGGAAATGGCCTAACAAGAGGTATGGAAATGAAAAAAGTTGGGAACTACTGGACTAGATGATCCTGGGAAATCCTTCCGGCTAACAAATTCTATCTGGATTTGCTTCCAGCTCTGTTTTCTCTTCATGGGTAATCATTTACTTTCCTCTTCACGTTGCTTACTGCATGGTGGGAGAAAGGATTGTACTGTATTGCTTATTTTAAAAGGGGGGGAGGAAACAGAGAAGGGCAATTTACAAGTTACTTTTGTAACTGGAAAAAGTTCCAGTTACAAAAGCAAATGTGGTTACAGAATTACAGGATACAAAAACCGAAACATACCAGAAAATAATAAAGACAGATTTGCCCTTATCTATCTTACTCTTCAGTAGAAGGATGGAATACATCTGTGGAAGCATTCCTTCTGCTCCTCAACATATAACACATAACATGATGTGTCAAGATCCCGTCACAAATAACATTGCCTCCAGGAAGCATAGCATGGCCCCTAAAATATACTAAGCTTCAAAGGACTCAGTTTCTCAATCCCCCTTTATAAAAATGAATAGGCCATTAATACCTGAATTGGACAATGATGTAATTGCTCTTAATCTGCTTTGATCATTCTTACATGCCTCCTTCCCAGCTTTGAAATCTGCATAACCTCCAGGAAAAGAAGCTAGCTGATTCTTGTCCCACAGAGATGCACAATTGGTGATAGATATAATATGCAGATGGTGTGGTGGCTCCCCGGACTAGAGCTGTGGAAACTGTCAGCTGCAAATTTGGCAGCTTGGCGGTTCGAATCCCAGGTGCCATCCAGCGGGGCGAGCTCCCATTTTTAACTTCAGCTCCTGCCAACCTAACAGTTTGAAAGCATGTAAATGCAAGCACAGTGGACCCTCGTATAACAAGCAGTTTGTTTAACAGAAAATCTGCTTAAAGGAAAAAATTTCCAGAGACAGGGGAAATTTTCACCTATGGGGTGAATCTGTACAACAGAAAAATTGTCGCGATTAGGAATTATTCCGTTTTCACTGCATTCCTATGGGAAATTTGTACAAAGGAAAATTTGCTTAACATAATTTCATTTGGAACAAATTAATTCCTTTATACAAGGTACCACTGTAGATAAAGAGGTACCGCCATAAAAAGCAGGAAGGTAAAAAGAGTTCTGTGCAGCCATGCTGGCCACATGGCCACAGACTTGTACAACACTGGCTCTTTGGCTTGAATATGGCGATGATCACTGCCCCTAGAGTTGGACACAACTAGCACACATGTGCGGGGTGGACCTTTACCTTTAATATACAGATATAAAGTTTGAGGTGTTAGGCTCCAATGTATTCTTGAAGGCTTTCACAGCCAGGATCTGATGGCTCTTGTGGGTTTTTCAGGCTGTTTGGCCATGTTCTGGAAGTTTTTCTTTCTGATGTTTTGCCAGTCTCTGTGGTTGGCATCTTCATTGGGCAAGGAGCTCAGGGAACTAGGAGTTCTCTCTGTGCTCTGGGGTAGAGAGAGCACAGAGAGAATTCCAGAGCACTGAGAGAACTCCTAGCTCCCCGAGCTCCTTGCCCTCTGAAGATGCTGGTCACAGAGACTGGAAAACATCAGAAAGAAAAACTTCCTGAACACGGCCAAACAGCCCCAAAAGCCCACAACAGCCATGTTAGGCTCCACTTTGAAATCCTCTTGATCCCAACTTTTCTCGGGAGGTAGCTCAGGATAGGAATACAGGAACAGGAGAGTGAGAAGGGTGCGAACAAGCTGCCCCCAGATAAACTGTTGTGAAAACCATTGTCCTCACAAGCACCCAGAAAAGTCCGGAAGATGATTATCTTTCCCCCCATGTTTCCCAAGTCCTTGTCACACTGGGATAGAAAGCATAACCACTTCCAAACACCTTTCAAAAGAGGGGGGAGGAAGAAGGGGAGGAGGAGAGAGAAGGTATAGGAGGAACATTGGATAAATAATACCTTTATTACTCCTGTCCTGGCACATGTCTCCAATGGAAAACATATCTCGTAGAAATGGTATGCAACGACAATATATTTTGGAGGAAAAACATTAAATAAATAAACATTTGTTCAATTGTTGCTATCTCTAAATTGCATCTCGAATTCTCCCCTTGCTAAGAGAGGGGACTATTTGTTTGGGTTTTGGCAGGTCACTGTGTATTGTAAGAACAAGAAACCACCATGGCTCTGACCAACGCCTTCAAGGCTGTCACCAACACGCCTGGACTCATCATCTGGAGAATTGAGGTGGGATAAATGCAATCTTCTCATTGACAAACTGAGAGATTATTTTCTTTCCCAAGCGCTATGGGGGCCTGATGCCACCGCCACTTTAACCATTCATTTGTAGTATATCTAGACCCTGCCACCTGGATTACTGTTACTGTCTGAGCAAATTTGCCATCATAATAAGGCAGTCAATTGTTGATTGATATGCTAGAATTCAAAATGTTAGATTATTATAGTTACTGTATTGTATACGCCCATGCTGATGCTGGCTTAATTTCCCTTACACCGGACCCTTGTATAACAAGTGGTTTGTTTTACAGAAAATCCGCTTAAAGGAAAAAAATTCTGGACATAGGGGGAAATCACTTAACAGAATTGCCTACGGGGCAAATCTGTACAACAGAAAACGGTTGTGATTAGGGAATTAATCTGTTTTCAATGAATTCCTATTGGAAATTTGTACAAAGGAAATTTTGCTTAACAGAATTTCATTTGGAACAAATTAATTACTTTATAAAAGGTACCACTGTATTTTTTCCCATGTAAAACTATTTTGCAAGTAGAGATGGGCACGAAATGAGCAATTTTTCGTTTTCGTTTTCATTTTTTCATTCGTTACGTAACAAAAACGAAAATGAAAAATTTACAAAACGAAAACGAAAAAAATTGCCATGTTTTTCGTTTTCATTGCGGCAAATACATTGAACTGAAAGGAATGCTAACGAAACAGCAATTTTTCTTTTTCTTTTTCGTTTTTTCGTTTCATCACGTAACGAAAACAAAAACAAAAAATTTGCAGAAAACCAATGAAAAACGAAAACAAACCGAAACGGACCCCCTAAACGACAAACGACAAACAAAACACCATTTTTTTGAGTCGTGCCCATCTCTATTTGCAAGCTCTCATTGCTGCTTAACTGTTGTCATGCCCTTACATGATGCTGCCCTCAGAGACCATTCGGAAACATGTACTTTTGTATTTAGATGAATCGTTTGGATTGTGTCCGTCTTCTCTTCATAGTAGCCTGCTCTAGGCCTATTGACTGCCATCACTGATATTGTAGATGTTACTGCCTGCTGCAGGCAACCTGGCTTGAGTTAGGAAGGGGATAATTGGAAGAATGTGAGTAGAGCCAGACGCTTTTAAGTTGTGTGTTTCTTTTCCTCAGAAAATGGATCTCATATTGGTGCCTCCAAAAGCTCATGGAAACTTCTTTGAAGGTGACTGCTACATCCTCCTCTCAGTAAGTAGTTCCCAAGCTGGCCATGTTGTGATGTGGAAGATCTTCTGTTTCTTGATTAATCTAACAATTTTGTAAAACTTAAAAACTGCTGTTGCTTTTAAATCCTCGAAATGCACCAGCACACAGCCCAAACTTTTTAAAAAGAATATTCTGCTACCTTTAAGCAATATGCTATATGGTGGTGGTGATGGTGGTGGTGTGAACCATAGGTCCTCCAGAGGTTCCATCTTAAAGTCAGCTTTGCTCAGCATAGCCAATAATAAGATGGGATGTTGTTGTTGTTGGTGGTGGTGGTGGTGGTGGTGTGTGTGTGTGTGTGTGTGTGTGTGTGAGTGAGTGAGTGTGTAGGGGGAAATCAAATCTTCAGTCTCATCCCCCAAAATAGGGGGTGCTACTGCCATCCTATATTAAGAACTGCTACTCATCCCAATCTTGCTCTTCCCAAGAAGTAATGAGTTCCAAGCAGAGATGGACACAAAGTTTAAAAGATGAATTACAAAGTGAGCTTGTTTGTGGGTGTATAACTTGGATGTCCAAAACACAATCTTTGCCAAACTTAGAGGGCTTGTAGAGGAGAGTCAGGGAAAGCTTATCTGTGATTTTGGTGTCTCTTAGTCTCTGCGGGCTATTTTATGGGGTTTAAAGGCAAAATCAATCAACACAGATTTTTTTTTAATTTGCGATTTGTTGACCTTGACAAATCATGAATTGAAACGAACCACCGTTTTTCCACTTTGTGCCCATCTCTTGTTATAGTGAACATAGCTATCTGTCAGAAAGTTTTAATTTTTTTGGTGATGAGGCAATAGTGAGGTGATATTTCAGAAATTATGCAAAGATGGGGGTGGGGGAATTACAACTTTGGTGTAAAAGATAAAATGTATTTTTGTTATATTCTTTGTCATATTGTTCTTGTGCTCAAAATGTCCACCATCACCACCGCCACCCAGTACAAAGAAACATGAACAAATATTGAGTAATTTCAGGGTATTTTGTGCCTTAAACTCATAGACCACTAAGCAGTGCAAACATAATATCATGTGGATAGAGAGCTGGCTTGTACTCCATTATGGTGGCAGTTTTAGCTCACTGTGATCATTGCACCCAGTTTTAAAAGGGAGCATTTCAAGTACACAGTAGGCACAAAGGAAATGACTAAAAA
>JAHTLZ010003468.1:15679447-15737511 GCA_023846285.1 Phrynocephalus versicolor | reverse complement strand
GGCGGCGGCGGCGCTGAGCCAGGGTGCTCGGTGGCAGTGGCACCAGCGAAAGAAGAGAGGTGGGGGCTGGGGTGATGGGGGAAGGACACACGAATGGTGCGCGGCTTCACCCGGGTTTGCCGACTGCCTAGGTGCCCAGCAGCGGTGGCGGCAAAGGAGGAGAGGTGGGGGCCCTGGGGAGGATGTTGGAGGCAGCACCTGTGGCAGGGGTGGGTGAGAAGGGGGAGGAGTGCACTTTGAAAGTGCATCTGTAGAGTTCTCAGTGGGTGGGGAGACTTTTTGCCTTTTTGCACGGGCAGGGTGGGGGGGAGCCCGGGGCTCCTGGGTGGGCGGGCCCCCGCCTCCTCCTTCTGTCGTCGTCGGCGGCGGCCATGGCAGCTGCCCGGGTTCGTGGGGCACCGACAGGAACGAGGAGGTGGCGGCGGCGGCGGCGGCGGTGGCGGCGGCGCTGAGCAGCACCGTCAGGGCCAGGGCGAAGCGCGGCGGCGGCGGCGGCGAAGGCGGCGAAGGCGGCGGGGGCGCCCAGGGCAGCAGCCGCATGACCGCGCTCTCTGTCCCTCGGGCAGCGGGCAGCTCCTCCTGCGCTCCTCCAGCCTTCTTCTTCCACCGGCCGCCCGGGGGAGAGAAGAGGAGGAGGAGGAGGGCGGCGGAGGAAAAGGGGAGGAGCCTCCCCGGCCTCCCCAGGCGGCCCGGTGCCGACCGGTCCACGGACCGGCACCGGTCCGCGGCCCGGGGGTTGGGGACCACCGCTTTAAATGCTATGTGGCAGTATATAAGCAGAAAACTTTGCTTTTTGAGAAAGAAGGAATATAATTGCAAGGGAATCCAGAGGAAACGATAGATTCCAGCATAATTTCCTATTCCCAGAGATTAAAACACCAGTCAACCAACTAACCAATGCCCTCCTCTCTCATTCTTTTAGAGTCTCGGATTCTGGAGGCAAAATGCAGGTCACGGAAGAAGCCCAGCGGCCTTTGGTACAGGAGATGCTAAGCCATGAGGCAAGTCCAAGACAGGGATACAGTGTCTTCAGAGGAGTCTCTGCTATTGGAAGTTAAATTGTCCCTTTAGCTCAGGCCTGAAGACTATGATTCCCTCCAAGGCCAATATTATCAGACGGAAACTAGCCTGAGCACAATCAGTGGAGAGGAATGGTGTAGGAGCTGTGATCCAGCTTATGGGGAAGGCAGCATTGTCTCCTTCCCTTCCTAAACTGCAATCTGCAACTTATTTACACTGGGACAGCCCCCACTTTGATTGTGAGACTGCTCCTAAGTAACAGCCTTTTAGATCACAGTCTCTGATTCTCACCCTGAGTATCCTTTTCTAGAAATATTGGCTGAAATCTGTGGAAGTGGCTTGCATGGCATGTGTTTTCTCACAGTGCTTTGGAAATGGACCCTTGACTGAAATCCTGTTGCGAATGATGTAACTTTTAGAAGTGAATGCAGTGGTACCTTGTATAAAGGAATTAATTCGTTCCAAATGAAATTATATTAAGCAAATTTTCCTTTATACAAATTCCCATAGGAATGCATTGAAAATGGAGTAATCCCATTTTTATGTTGTACAGATTTCCCCACAGGGGATTATGTTAAGCAAATTTCCCCTATCTCTGGAATTTTTTATGTTGTACAAATTTTATGTTATACAGGCTGTTTGTTATACAAGGGTCCACTGTAATTGTAAGACAAAAAAAATGGCTATATACATTTTCTGCTGCGTACTAGTTTGTGCAACTCAGGGTGCAACAGGTAAGGCCTCCTACAGAGATTTCTTAACGTAGGGCGGCTCACCTCTAAAAGTCCCGCTGTTTCTGTGATTGTGTGATAGGATTCCAGCCAACAGGCATTTTGCAACCTTAGAACAATTAGTTCTGTGGGTGGCTCTTTTTAGGACCCTTATCAAATCTGCAATTGCTGGCACTCTTGTTTATAAGGCAGCTAAGGCAACTGTAAGAGTAAGTATACCACAGTTCCCCAATGCTCAGACTAGAGCCCTGTAGTGCAGTAGAAACAGTGTACCTTTGCAATTACAGTGGACCCTTGTATAACAAATGGTTAGTGTAACATAAAATCTGTACAACATAAAAAATTTCAGAGATAGGGGAAATTTGCTTAACAGAATCGCCTATGGGGCGAATCCATACAACATAAAAAAGGTTGTGATTAGGGATTACTCTGTTTTCAATGCATTCCTTTGGAAAATTTGTATAAAGGAAACTTTGGTAAGCATAATTTCATTTGGAATGAATTAATTCCTTTATACAAGGTACCACTGTATTTGCAAATGGGATTAAGGCAGGTTCAACCTAGGACTCCATATTTTGCTTCGAGTCTGGAAATAAGGAGTGCCAAAAAAGTTGCTTGAAGTTAATTCCCCCTTTTTCACAGTAGGCATAACTGAACTATGCTATGATCATAAGCTAACCAGGAATAATATCTGTTGTGAGGAAACAGGTTTAAATCATTCTTTTTTTAATAGTGGTGTGACTTTACTGTTTATACCAACCCATCTTTGAAAACAACATGGCTCTGGCCAGAATCCTGCTGGTGAAATACATGTGTGTCAATGAAATCAGTCTTGGTGGCAAATACGGTAATTGCCATTCATGAGCAAGGTGCTGGTGTTGTCCATGGAGGCAACCCACAAATACACACACACCCATGAATGTATGCGGTAACTTGTTTAGGAGCTGCAATTTGCTGCTAAGGTATATGCAGTTCTCTTACACAAGTGCAAAAAGGAACTAGGATTCCTGCTTCTACGTATCTGTTTTAGTTTATTCTGAATAAGAAGTAAGGAAACAGTTATTCTTTTAACATTGGAAGATAATAGTAACCTGTTGTTGTGCGGGGTGGGGTTGCAATAACCAAGATAACTAATTTAATTTTAAAGCTCTCCTATTTCTAATGTCCAATAAGGCCTTTCTCCACAGGCTGGATCCTCCTTTATTGTGTTAGTTTTTACTATAGATATATAAGGGACAATTATTCTCATTTCCTCATATGCTGGCCAGGAAGTGGTGGCACCACATGCAGTGGGTGAACCAGATATCACTTACCATATTTTTTTCCATCTATAAGACCCGGCCATGTATTAGGACCCCCCCCCCAAAAAAAAACACCTTTAAGACCCCAAATTATTAAAATTAATAAATCCTCCTTGAGGTCTCCTCCAGCCCACCCTCTGCTATTTCCTTTCCTTCCCACATTCTGAAGACTCCTCTGATCCAGTGATTGAGCACAGAGGAGTACAATCAAGCCGGAAAGAAAAAAAGAAAAGAGCAGGAGGTAGGCTGGAGAAGAACTCAAACTGACCTCGCAGTTTCACTTTCCTATCCCACGGCCAGAAAAAAACGGCTCAAAATAAAAGCCGGCTTTTCCCCCAGTAACGTTCACATGATTGAAGAGGCGGTTCCTGTGTCCCCACGACGGCACTTTCAAGAACCACCTCTTTTGTGTCCCCACAGTTGGGAACTGGAACAAAGGGAACAAACTAGGTATTCGCGGAAATAAAATAAACATGTGCTGTTTCAGGGCTGCAAAAATGACAAAAGGTTTCCGCCTTACCGATATCCCAAACTGGCAATTAAAAAAAAAAAACTCCACTGAAAGACAGCATAATAGGGGCGAAAAGATTTAGAAAAGGTTTTTCCAAGTCCCCACACACGTTTGTACCGTTAAAAGCCACCTCGGAACTGAGACAAATTTTTTACTACCTCCCGACCTTGTACTTGGAAAACTCACTGGGTTGTGCTAAAGTGGGCGTGGCTGCACTTTAAAACAAAAATAAAGCCCCGGTCATGGGATAGGGGCCTTTCTGTCTGGCAGCACTTACTTTTGCAACATGCTTTTCAGCATGGGAAGGCACTTCTTAAATGGGCTGCTCAACTTCCAAGGCATTGGCCAGAGTCATCCTTCAGTCAGCCAGCTGCTGACTATTTTCATGAGTGCAGGACAGCCTCTCAAGCCAACAATCTGTAGGACATTTCAAACAGATATCAGCCTTACCTTTCCATTTCCACATGGAATGAAGGATTCCTAGTTTTTACTCATTTCCTACACGGTGGTGCCAACCAGAAGTCATGATGGCCTTCTTCTCTTAAACACACCTTCATTTTTCTTTGTGTGCCTCAGGACTGCTACATTTTGGATCACAGCGGGATGAAGATCTACGTATGGAAGGGGAAAGGAGCCACAAAGGTGGAGAAACAGACAGCCATGTCCAAAGCCCTGGTATGATTCAGTTGCGTCTTTCCAGTTCCTTCTCTTGAAATTGATTTATTTTTAAATGGTTTTATATCTGGTGTGGTGTGGTATCAGTTATTTACTGAAAACCCAAAAACTTTTCCCAGTACATAGCACAGGTGTCAGCCAGTCAGGAAAAAAAATGGCCTCCCCGTGGTGCCTTGTTAAGGAGAAGTAATGCGACTTATTGCATATGACCCAAGCCACAACCTCCCCAGGCTTCGCATAGGCAAGACTGCAGAAATGTGGAATGCAAAATGGAGTGTCTCTATTTTCATCTGGGAAAAATCAAAGGAGATGCAACTTGTATTTCCTGCTGTCCTTCATTAAACTCATTGCAGCTTTGATTCAAATAACTCAGGCTCAATAAACAAAGCTGGCAAAGTGGTGACCTCTGGCAGCAGAAACCATCATCCTGTCTAAGGCTGCTCAGGGAGCCCTGTGGAAAAGGCAGGGGAAAGACAATAGCCCGCCTTTTGCTAAATGCCATTGTGGCCCCTGCTTGCTTGTGCCTGACAGGAATTCATGAAGATGAAAGGCTACCCTCCTACCACCCAGCTGGAGACCATGCACGACGGAGCCGAGTCAGCCATGTTCAAGCAGCTGTTCCAGAAATGGACCATCCAGGACCAGACAGTTGGCCTTGGAAAAGCTTACAATGTGGGCAAAATTGGTAAGGATGATCTTGGTTCTAAAGGGGATGGTGGTGCCCATGTAGTCAACCCTCATTTCTAGATGGACCGTTTCTTGCCTTATGTTTTGAGGGACCAGAACATAAACAGGGTGTTTTTTCCCCCTTTCCAGCTAAAGTCAACCAAGAGAAATTTGATGCCACCCTCTTGCACACTCAACCAGCCCTGGCAGCTCAGGAGAGGATGGTGGATAATGGGGAAGGCAAGGCAGAGGTAAGAGCAGCAAGCACCTCTTTGAGGACAGAACCTCGCTTCCTGATGCTTCTCTGGGCCCCTGCATTGCCAGAGATATTGCCTCTCCAGTTTTATCATATCTATAAGTACATCAAATAGTGTATTCAATAATTTATGCAAACCTTGAGTGTCATCTCACTTGTTGGTGATTGCAGTGCACTGATATTCATCAGCGGGAGACAGGGCAACAGGTCATGGCCCTCCTAAGTGCCATTGGCCTAACTCAGGCATGTCCAAACTTCAGTCTTCCTGATGTTTTGGACCACAACTCCCAGAATTCCAAGCCTGTATTTCCAGTGGCAAAGGACTGTGGGGGTTGTGGTTCAAAACATCTGGAGGACCAAAGTTTGGACATGCCTGGCCTAACTGCTCAATGTCTTGAGGTTCTCAGGCCACAAAGCATTGAGCAGCTTCCGATGGCCATGACACAGAGGAAATGCTTCAAGCATTTCAAATTAGCCATAGCAGGGAGCTGATCTGGAGTGAGTGCTGCAGCACCCTTGGCTTATTGTGCTGGAGGACTTCAACACTACCAGGAGTGGATCAGAGGACTTCATGTTCTGTGTAAGAACCACGAGTCTATCACAAGTGGTATCTTTCACTGTAGCAAGCACAAGTCTATCACAAGTGGTATCTGGCCTCACTCACATTGCAGGACACAGTGTGGATTCACAGTTTTCTCTGCTGCTTGGGGTGAGGGTAATATGCAAATGGAGGAACTCTCTGTAGTTGCATTGTTATTGACGGAGAGGGGCTTAAATGAACCATTGCATGGGTGGAGGCTCTATTAAGATACTCCACTCCAGAAGGTTTATGGATCTGAGTGGTTTCCTGTTGGCTCCTGGGATGTTTCTGTTGCAGAATTTTGAAATTTGGTTAAAGTCCCTCCAGCTGTGCAGCAGAAGTGCAAGGATGCACAGAGAGGAATAGCTTTCAGTTCCCGATTTAATTTGCCCCTTTGTGCCATTCACTGTCACTTTAGAGTCTCAGAAATTCACCCAAATACATTAGTAAGAGAAAGAATAAAAAGTTTCAATACTCACAAATGAACGGGACAAATAGCAAACCTAACAAATATAACTGCTTGCAGCAATGGACTTCTGGAGAGAGGCAGGGCTGTCTTGGAATTCTAAGGCAGAATAAAAATGATTGGTTAGTCCTGGATAGACTGACAGTCACCCCAGCCCAGAAAGGTCCATCCCACTAGAAGCAGCATGGCAGGTCGCAATAACTCCTGCAGTTTCACGCCATCTCAGCAGGCTAAATGGCCAGCAGAGAAGGCATGATTGTTCCTAAGCATCCCTTGCCATATGGTGGAGCCAGGCTAGTACGCTGGTTTCCCAGGAAGTTGTTGGTGATCAGGTGAGCGGGCTGGAAACTGGCGACTGCTAGCAGAAAACATGGGAACTTGGGAAGGAATCTAACCGAATTGAGGCTAGAACCTAGTGATGGGAGCAGCAGCAAGGAATTCATTCTTCTTTGGTGCCACTGCATCTGCACCAAGTTATCCAATAGAATTCCCTTGGGGAGCCAGGGTTTTTTATGCTGTGGCCCACAGGAGAAGACAAAAAAATAAATAATTGAAGAAGTTGGAGGCCTGTTGTGAACAGCCTTCCTTGGCAGGTTAGTTGGGCCCACACAACACCTCTACAGGAGTGCACCCCTTGCACATTGTTTATAAAGTTTATCAATGAACAAGCCAAGCCCTCTGCCCACCCCCTACCCCACACCCCTGGGTCCCGGCAATGCTTCCCTGCTCATTTTGAAGACGAGGCTCGCTGCTTAGAGAAGAGCCCGTTCAGTTCTGCTGCCGATTTTGTTCCTTGAAGGTCTGGCGGGTTGAGAACCTGGAGCTGGTGTCGGTGGAGCCGCGATGGCATGGATTCTTCTATGGCGGGGACTGTTACCTTGTCCTCTACACCTATGAGGTCCACGGGAAGCCCCACTACATCCTGTACATTTGGCAGGTAAGTGATGGGGGGGCTGCATCTCTGCCACCCTCCTTGCCAGGATTCCCTCCAAAACAAGGCTTTTGACCACATGGTCTCCAAAAGACAGACAGCCTCCTTCCTGTCCCAACCGGGGCTCTGCAGATGAGTTTGGCCTCCATCACCTGTCAAGATCCCAACTGTGGGGAGTTGCTGGAAAAGTTTGAGACCACGCTAACCTTGGCCACAGAACAAAGGAAAGACAAACACAGACAAATACCTTTCCCAACTAGTTGAGAAGGTGCACACGGACAAAACTGCACCGTTCCTCTCAGAAAGGTCTGTTTTTATTCATCTTATCAATGTTTACCAGCAAGACATTGGGGTGCTTACAGAAACAATGGCTCAGATAGGGGGCAGGTGCCCTTTAGCCTCTTGGTCCTGCTTCGAAGCAAAAGGTCAGGGGAAATAGAAGGTCACTTCCTTTCCAGCCATGCCACGTTGGCACCAGGAGCATGTGTGCAGTTACTGTAGTCCAGTGGTTCTCAACTTGTGGGTCCACAGATGTCCCTGGACTGCAACTCCCAGAAATTCTGGCCAGCTCAGCTAGTGATGGAGACTTGTGGGAGTTGCAGTCCAGTAATATCTGAGGACCCACAGGTTGAGAAGCACTGCAGTAGTCCCTCCAGAACCCACCCTTCAAAGGACGATTCCCACACAGAACCACTAGGTGCAAAAAAAAGGATGGTGCTGAGCCGTGGTTCCAAGTGCCCTGGTTCCAAGGGTCCTTTTGCAACAATACCAGGCATCAGGCAGGACTGTGAAGCTATATGATAGAAATCCTGTACTATCATATAGTAGCACTTCCCATCCTCAGGTCCCCAGATCTTCTTGGACTACAATTCCCATAAGTCCTGGACAGTACAGCTAATGGCGAAGGCTTTGGGGAGTTTTAATCCAAGAACATCTGGGGACCCAAAATTAGGAACCATTGATATACATTCAGTGCTCCCCCCACTCTGATACTGAGTCTGTGGTGATAGTATAATAAATGGCAAGAAATGTTTGTTTGTTTGTTTGTTTGATTGATTGATTGATTGATTGATTGATTTTTATACTGCAACATCTGGCCAACGGTCACTCTGTGTTTTAATATGTCAGAGGTTAAAAAAATTGTTTTAAGGCTACTTTTGCTTCCAAGGCAATTTACAAGAGCTTTTGATTTCTGTGTAGTAATCTGTGGGATGGAAAAGGTTGGTTACCTCTTTAGTGTGTATATCCCAGTCCCAGGAGAAACAGATCTGTTTCGTCATATATCTATTTTAGAACATTTTTTTCCTTATTCCATCTCCTGGTCAAAGTGCTTTTAGCAACAAAGAGGAACGTACATGCAAATGTGTCAACAGTTATTAAGCAAATATTCCAAGCATACATTCTGTGTGCTCCTCACCAGGTCTAATTGTCATTTTAGCGGGGAATTTGAATCAGAAAGTTGGCTTTAGGGGGGCAGGTCCCAGTGCAAATCCTTCCTGCCCCATGGCTGTTTTTTTGAAGAAAATTATTTGACCATCTAATGATGTAACTTCCAACATAATGTTTAGCTTGACAGATAAGGAGAAGAATGAAGAAGCAGAGAGAAACAAGTAGCTGGTAATCTGGGTGGAGAATACGTGGCTGTCCATATAGTGTTGGATTGTAGTTCCCATCAGCTCTAGCCAGCACAGCCGATGATGGGAGTTGTGATCCCATAGTATATAGCAGGCTCCATCCATGTTCCCCTGTGCTTGTGCTAAATCCACACACACAGTTTATCCACAAGAATGGTTGTTGACTTGATAGTCCCTTTAATTGTGGAGGCAAGATGGTGAGAAGGCAGGGGTTCTCTGGAAAGATAATAATGCTGGAAAAGGTGGGAGGTGGCAGGAAAGAGGAAGACCAAATACAAGATGGATTGACCCCCTAAAGCAGTGGTGGTGAACCTTTTAGAGACCGAGTGCCCAAAATGCAATTCAAAACCCACTAATTTTTCACAAAGTGCCAATACAGCAATTTAACCTGAATACAGGTGGTTGTGAAGGGGCGATGTCGGATGCTCACAGAAAGGGCTCCGAGTGCCACCTTTGGCACTGGTGCCATAGGTTTGCCAACACTGCCCTAAAGGAAGCCGGGGGGTTGAATTTATGAGACCTGAACAAGGCTGTTGAGGACAGGACTTTTTGGAGATCACTCATTCACATGGTCGCCATAAGTCAGATGCAACCTGACGCCACAGAACACCACACAAACTTGTTTCCTAGGAGCTTAGAATTGCTTGGGTTTTCACTTATCTTCTTAGAATTTGAGCAAGTTTTTTTAAAAAAAATTAACTAATTACTAGTGGCAGATTCTTTGATTTAAAGTCTAAAAAAGAAATGTATCATTGATCCTTTTTATGATGGTAGTTGAGATATAGAGCTATAGCATTGACTTGATCAGGCCCACCACGGTTAAATTACAAACATTGTTAACAACGGTATCCCCTTACATACTGCAGTTGTAATGCACCTACAACACACAAATTCCCCGTTCGGAGAACCGCACACCAGATCTTTAGTTGTGCTTCCTGTGCCTCAGGGACGCCATGCCACTGTGGACGAGCTTGCGGCCTCAGCTTACCATGCGGTGGAGGTGGATCAGCAGCTTAACGGGGAGCCTGTTCAGGTCCGAGTGGTGATGGGCAAGGAGCCACGCCATTTCCTGGCCATGTTCAAAGGCAAGCTTGTCATCTTCGAGGTATGGAGCCAAATTTTGAAGTGGGGTTAAAAAACACTTTTTCAATATTTTGAATTACTGGTGAGCTGGGTTTCATAGGCCAATGCAATCAAATTAAAACAAAAAACAGACACAGTTTTCTGAGTGAAATGAATGTATTGTTGTGTGACATTCGTTACTGCATGGTGTCTTGTCTCGGAACAGAAAGCAGGAACAAAGAGTAGCAAGGGAAAACCTTATCCCAGCACGAGGTACAGGATTGTCCCTGCTTAGAACCCGTTCCAGGGGCGTGGTAGAGACAAATGTCAGTAGTTGTGCAACGGACATGAAGTAACTTTTTTGTACCGCTTCTAAGTGCAACACTAACAGAGACAAAACGTACGTGAAGTAACCACCAAAGTCAAAGAGTGTGATTAGCTTGTAGCTGCTTTGGCAGGGGGTAGTTCAGTGACTGACATATCTGGCTGTGAAGCTGGAGGTTGGGAGTTCAATTCCCCACTGAGGTTCCTAGGAGAAAAGCCAGCCTGTGTGGCCTTGAGGGGCGAGCTATACAGTCCCAGAGTGGCCCCTAAAGAAGTGAAGGGTAAACCAATTCTGAGCACGCTTTACCTGGGAACTCCTAAGAAGGGTCACCATATGTCATCTTCAAGAGATGACAGGTATTTGTTTTCTGTGTCCTAGAGATTATTTTGACTTGTTTTTTTTCTATCGTAAGATCAGCATAAGATGGATATGCAAGAACAGTGTGGTGTATTTGTTAGAGTTGGGTCAGGCTGGGACTTTGAGGACCTTTCTTCTCATTTTTACTTGTCCATGGGACTCACTGGGTGATCCTGGGCCAATCTCTCCCCTCCCCCGCTCTTTCACCCTGATCTACCTCACAGGATTGCTCCAAGATAGAGTGGCGTGGAAAGATCTCCATGTTGCCTTGTGCACATTTGGGGAAAGGGAGGGTAGGCATCATAATAAATACAGATTAACAAATAAACATTGCAGTAATGTTTAATAAATAAAAACCTTGCAAAGCCACCTACAGTGGACCCTTGTGTAACAAATGGTTTGTATAATTATAATATAAAATCTGTACAAGATAAAAAATTCTGGAGATAGGAGAAATTTGCTTAACAGAATTGCCTATGGGGCGAATCCGTACAACAGAAAAATAGTCGTGACTAGGGATTATTCCATTTTCAATGCATTCCTATGGGAAATTGGTATAAAGGAAAATTTGTTTAACAGAATTTCATTTGGAATGAATTAATTCCTTTATACAAGGTACCACTGTATATCTGAGCAAATGGCGTTGTGTGGGAGAAAGGGAGAGCTAATGATGATTGATGAATAACAGAAATCCCCTTTAATCTCTAGCTTGATCCGCAGTTGTTGCCATTCCATTCTTGTTGAGAAAACATGTTGGGTTTCGGCTGCCTTCCTCTGTAGGGTGGAACCTCTAGGAAAGGTGGCAAGGAAGAGGAACCCCCGGTGAGGCTCTTCCAGATCCGTGCCATGGATGGCGCCAACGTGAAGGCCATGGAGGTGCCAGCTTCTGCAGCCTCCCTCAACTCTAACGACGTCTTCTTGCTCAAGACCCCTAGGGACCATTACCTGTGGTATGGAAAGGTGAGGCCGGGGAAAACGGGCTCGAAGGAGGGTGGAGGGCAAGTGGAGGCGAGAGGAACCTCAAAGCCCCTTCTTCCACCGAATTTCAGGTGGGCGGCAATTCATCCTTTAGCCAGAGGGATATATATTCATTAAATGACTAAAAGAAGGCTGGTGAAAGCTGTGGGACGCCATGTCTGAGGTTAAATGTGGCCTTGCTGAACAGGAGAGAAAGTACTCAAGAGGCACTTGAGAACCAAACTCCTCCGTCTCCAGCTTTTGGAGGGAGGCATACTTGACATTTCATTGAATAAAACCAAAATAGAAGGCCTGGAATTCAGTGGGACAGCCCCCTTATTTAGGAACGGCAGCCATCTTCTGTAATCAAGTATCAGGGTCATTCTAACCAATAGACAGAGTGAGGCAGCTCCCTCAGGCCATGGAAGCTAAGGACCAGAGGCAGTAGCAAGTAGTCAGGGAAATTCCATGGCACTGCTAAGCAGCTGTGCCCATAATAGTTTGCTGCTTCCAGGGGCTGAAGAGGAGGCAATCCTGTCAACAGGACCAGGCGAGAGGGACTCATTTTCTTCTGCATCGGGAATGGGGTGGAAGGGGAAGAACCCTGCCGCAACCTCAGACAGCAGAGATTTGTGAACTTGCCCTGGCTCCTATTGCTGTGGATTTTTTTTGCACCAGGGTTCCAGTGGTGACGAAAGGGAATTGGCGAAGCACCTTGCCCAGGTTCTCTGTGACGGGCTTCAGGAGACAGCGGTGGAAGGCCAAGAACCAGCAGAGTTTTGGGAGCTGCTTGGAGGCAAAGCCCCGTACGCAAGTGAGAAAAGGTGCCTATATATCTCCATGCCTCCCCATTGGTGATCACTATATCTTCCTCTAACTTCAGCAGACAGATAGACTTGCCTCCCCAGGGAGGGTTCGTTCAAGCCACAGCTGGCAAGGTCTACCCTTTGGGGCTACTGCTTCCCAAAGGCCATAGCCAGTAGCTTGCCTAGCTAATAAATATGTGGACTTGAGAATTCTAGTCCAAAAGGATAAACTCTCTCAAGGTTTGGCTTTTGTCTAATTTGATGCTTCCCCCGCCCTTGCTAAGCCTGCCCATTTTCCTGGATTTTTTAAAAACTTGAAATACTTCTTACATGAGGTTTTAAATGTTTTGTTCAGGGTGCTTCCAGACAGCCCAAATAGCATAACACAACTGTTCCATGTTATATATATATATATATATATATGGTTTCCCCTCATAACAAAGCAAAACTTGATACCATAAGGTAAAAGGTAAAGGTACCACCGTAAAAAACTGGCAAGGTAAAAGCAGTGTTTCCTTGCAGCCATGCTGGCCACATGGCCATGGACATGCACAACACTGGCTGTTTGGCTTAAATACGGAGATGAGCACCACCCCTAGATTCAGACACGACTAGCATGCATGTGTGGAGGGAACCTTTACCTTTTTAAGCCTGCCCATTTTCCTTGATTTTTTTAAAACCTGGAATACTTCTTTCATGAGGTTTTAAATCTTTTATTCAGGGTGCTTCCAGACATCTCAAATAACATAACACAACTGTTCCATGTATTTTTTAAAATGCATTGTTTCCCTTCATAACAATGCAAAACTTGAAACAATGAAGTAACATAATAAAAAATAAAACACTTTAAAAGGCCGACCAAAAAAGCAACAGGGGATGGTTCCAAGTGAAAAGTCACACCCTCCGACCTCCATACATTTCTGTGAATGAATAATGCATGGTTACATATTGAAAATGTGGACTACCAGCACCCTTAATGGATCTGTGTCGGCATGTTTAGGCTTTGTTGTTATGCATGATTGTGAATACAGAAGTAAAGCAGATTTGCCACTAGATCTGTGAAGATTCTCAGTCATCCAGGTGACTTTATCTGGAAGTTGAGTCAAGGCTACTGGACTTCTTTTTCCTGAGAGATAGAAATGTTTCGCTGCTCATCCAAACAGCTTCATCAGCCTGAATACAGCTAGTGCGAGTCCTCCATCTTATAGTCAGTCAGCTTTGACCTCTTGTCACCCTGATCTGAATTAGGCTCATAAGATGAACAATGCCCTGTATAGGCTTGTTAGGTAGACAACAGTCTCAATAGCCTTAAGGTGAACAATGGCCTAACGTGCTGAAACTTATGAAGAATGGGTCATTAGCTATGGCCTTGGTGGTGAAGACTTTTTGATTTCACCTTAATGCTATGGATACTATTGTCTACCTAACGAGCTTATTCAGGCCATTGTTCATCTTATGAGCCTATTTCAGACCAGAGTGACAAGAGGTCAAAGCTGACTATAAGATGGAGGAGTCGCACTAGCTGTATTCAGACTGATGAAGCGGTTTGGATGAGCAGTGAAACGTTTCTCTCTCTCAAGAAAAAAGAAGTCCAGTAGCCATGACTCAACTTCCAGATTTGCCACTATAGTTTTGCTGTGGCCAGACTCTTGGTTGGTCTGCTGGGTTTGGGGCGGGGGAAGGGGGCGGGGGAAGGATCTACATGTCCTGGCAGTGGGGTGGCAGATAATATTTCTCTCCTAATCCACATCTGTCTTCCAGGCTGCAACAGGAGGTCCCGGATCACCCTCCTCGGCTCTTCGAATGCTCCAACAAAACCGGACGCTTTGTGGTTCTCGAGATCACAGATTTCACCCAAGATGACCTGAGTGAAAGCGATGTTATGCTTTTGGACACCTGGGACCAGGTGTGGCTGGGCAGGGAAGCCCTGGAGTTCAAAGACTGACACATTGGCTAGTGACAGCATAATATAGAATAGAATAGAATTTATTGTCATTGTATGAAATACGAGATTAAAGAGTGCCATCCAGTCAGCTCATTCACATACCCCAGTATAAAAATCCAAGACATAAAAGCTACCATTTAATAACAAACATCGATACACATATTCCTACATTCACATGCAGAACATCCATGGTACTCATTTTAAAAATGACATAAAATCAAACAGACACACAGCCCTACACTGTCTCACCTGAAAGTATTCATATATGCCTCCTTTGGTCATTTTCCTCTGCTAAGGGGCTTGGAGGCAGCCTTGTGACAATGCAGTTGCTTTGTAAGAAGAGGAGAGAAAAAACAACCCTGGAGTTGTGTGCTTTTAAAGCAGAACTGGCCAGTGTTGGATGGCAACTGTAAGACTGTTCTTGCTTGTTATGCATATCTGTGTGGCCTTTGTTTCCATGATTCCAAAGCTCACACATTGGCTGATCCTCTTCCCTGTTTCATCTTCCCAACAACCCTACGAGGTAGATCGGGACCCTACTTCCAGATGGAAGACCTATCGGTCAAAGCCAGCAATGGTACTAGTCAGCTGCAGTCCAGCATCATCTGAAGGGGCACGTGTTGCTCTTGAAAGCTTTAAACGACACTTCTCAAAAGAAGCTTGCAGGTTGAAAAGGCAAAGCAAGGCAAGATAGGTGTATAACCAAATGACAACCGTACATTAATTCCAAAGCACAAAGCAGCTGAGATCCCAGCCCAGTGAGATTGTGGAGCAAGGCCAAAACTTTGCTATGGCTTTAGGCCTAGCAAAAGTGGCTGCCGTAACCCCAGTGCAATGCTTCACAGAGGATGGCCTATCAATGCTTTCAGGCTGGGCTTCTCCGGATGCATTGATTACAACTCCCATCATCCCAATCTAACACAAACTAGCAAGAAAGACAGTCTGATGTAGTGGTCAGTGTTTTGGACTGGGACTTGGAAGATCCTAGATCTGGTCTCCATGGAACTCATGGGGTATGGCCTCGCTGTGCCTTTCTTTATCAGTCTGACTTACCTCACAGAGTCATTGGGAGGATAAAACAGGTAAGAGAGGAGCCATTATGGGAGCTTTGTGATCACTTGAACAAAGGCCACATGGAGGCCTTAGAAGTACTGTGATAGGAACCATTCAACCTATCCGTGGGGTACCAGTCTGGGAAGAGACGGTTATAAGCCAAAAAAAGTCAGAATTCTGAATCAATGAGCCACTGGCCCCCTGAAAGCAACCAAATGGCTACGACCCTCATTGTTTTGCTCTGCTTCTGAGTATCCCTGGAGCATCTGGTGGCCCAATGGTGGTGGTGGGTGGGTGCTAACGTGGAAAAACCTTCCATGGGTGCAGGGGTTGCTGTCTTGGCCTCTGCCTCAGGCAGCCCAATGTCTTGAGCAAACTCTGAATCTAGCCATATCTTTCAGTGTCCGAATTCGGTCCCATTGCTCAAATGAATTACTTAAATGACCCTCCCTCCCTCTCTCCCTCCCTAGATTTTCTTATGGATTGGCAAAGAAGCCAAAGCGGAAGAGAGGAAAGAGGCCCTGACTACAGCTCAAGAATATCTGCAGAGCCACCCCAGTGGGAGGGAGACCGACACCCCCATCCTGATCATCAAGCAAGGTTTTGAGCCTCCCAACTTCACAGGCTGGTTCCTGGCATGGGATCCATACCACTGGAGTGTAAGTGAAAGCTGTGCCTAAAATACACGCCTCTCGTTTTCCTGAGGATGACTGCCTCCTGGCACAGTCTCAGGCACAGACTGAAATGAATAAAACATATATGAAGCGGATTTAGGAATGAATGTATTATTAATTCTAACTGGAGTCAACTGACAGAAGCGCTGGGCCATCTGTGAAAGATGACGAACAACCAGCTCTATTTCATTTAAGTGGGTTTATTCAACTAACATTGGATTTCATTGGTGGTTACTGAAACAGGTTCACAAGATTTTGACTGCTAATGTGTTATTTCCCAATATTGGAATTAGAATGTGACATTTCTTACTGGAACATGACGGTTTACCTTAAAATTAGGAATCTGAGACCCTTAGATTTTAGAGGATCATTTCATGTTTTCCTATTCACACTCATATATGATAGTTACTTCCCCCTAAGGGAGTCACAAAGTGTTTTCTTGGAAAGTTGCCTTATATTTGTGGTAAAATAATTTCCTCCATTGGCCTTTTGAAGCAAGACACTGTATGAAATGTTAGTGTGTGTGAAAAACAGTCCCTTGGAGGGAGGGAGGCGCCTCATATATCTGAGAAGGAATGACCAGGAGCATTTCCTTTTTACAAGCCACCGTAAAGATATAACTACTGCTGCTTCCATAAGAAAGGGATTTTTATGATCGTACCGTTTCCAGAGAGCGTAAAGAAAGGAAGCAAAAGAAAATGAAGGAAACAGCACCACACAACCAGCACCCCGGAGGGGAACAGAAAAATAAACACCCTGCCTGTTTCAAAAGAACAGGCCGGCTAAGAAAGGAGGAGGTGTAGCTTTATATATTAAGGACATTTACACTGCTGAAGTAATACAAAATAAACAGCAGGAGAAGCAGGTTGAGAGCATTTGGGTTAAAATCAGGGGTGTAAAAAACAGGAGGGATGTCACTGTAGGAGTATATTATAGACCCCCAAACCAGCCCAAGGAGTACGATGATGCCTTCTGTGAGGAGATGGCCACACTGTCAAAAGGGAGAGATGTAGTAGTAATGGGAGATTTTAACTATCCTGATATATGCTGGCAGTCCTACTCAGCTAGGAATGCAAGGTCTAACAAATTCCTAACTGCCCTTGCAGACAATTTCATGGTCCAGAAGGTAGAGGAGGCAACCAGAAGCAAAACCATTTTAGATCTGGTCTTAACCAATAAGGAGGACCTTGTAAATGGGGTCAAAGTGGTAGGAACGTTAGGTAAAAGTGACCACGCCCTCTTGGAATTTGTTATACAGTTGGAAGGTGAAGCTAAGCATAGTCAGACAAGAATCCTGGACTTTAAGAAAGCCAATTTTTGTAAACTTAGGGAATTATTGGCTGTGATTCCATGGACTGAAACACTGAAAAAGAAGGGAGTCCAAGATGGATGGGAGTTCCTTAAAACCGAGATATTAAAGGCACAACTTAAAACTGTTCCAACAAGAAGAAAAAATAGGAGAGGTCTAAAGAAACCACAATGGTTTAATAAAGAACTTTCAACTCAGCTGACTAGAAAGAAAAACAAGTACAAGGAATGGAAAAATGGGAAATGCACCAAAGAGGAGTATAAACAAACAGCTAATATTTGCAGGGGGATGGTAAAAAAAGCTAAAGCGCAAAACGAACTTAGACTAGCCAGAGACATTAAGGATAATAAAAAGGGTTTCTTTAGTTATGTCCGCAGCAAAAGGAAAAATAAGGAAGCGATAGGCTCTCTGCGTGGCAATGATAACCAGTTACTAACAGGTGACAAGGAAAAGGCAGAACCACTCAACACTTTTTTTGCCTCTGTCTTCTCCCAAAAGGAAGAAGGAGATCCGCTGGGACAAAGAGTAGATGAGGTAGGACGGGAATTGCAACATAGAATAGGTAGGGAGGTAGTACAGGAACATCTGGAAACATTAAATGAATTTAAGTCTCCTGGGCCAGATGAGTTACACCCAAGGATATTAAAAGAACTGGCAGAAGTAATTTCAGAACCGTTGGCAATAATCTTTAAGAAGTCCTGGAGAACAGGGGAAGTCCCCATCGACTGGAGGAGGGCTAATGTTGTCCCCATCTTCAAAAAGGGGAAAAAAGAGGACCCAAATAATTACCGCCCAGTCAGCTTGACTTCAATTCCCGGAAAGATCCTAGAACAGATTATTAAGAAATCAGTCTGCAGTTATCTAACAAACAATGCTGTCATTACAAAAAGCCAACACGGGTTTCTTAAAAACAAGTCATGCCAGACTAATTTGATCTCTTTCTTTGATAGAATTACAGACATGGTAGACGAGGGGAATGCTGTGGATATCGCTTATCTGGATTTTAGCAAGGCCTTCAATAAGGTTCCCCATGGTATTCTTGCTAAGAAGTTAGTAGGAAGTGGGATAGATAATGCTACAGTGAGGTGGATTTGTAATTGGTTGACTGATCGCACGCAAAGGGTGACCATAAATGGTCTCTCATCATCTTGGAGAGACGTGACCAGTGGGGTGCCCCAAGGTTCTGTTCTTGGACCAGTGCTCTTCAATATCTTTATTAATGACTTGGAGGAAGGAATAGAGAGTATGCTAATTAAATTTGCAGATGATACCAAATTGGGAGGGGTTGCTAACTCCCTAGAGGATCGGATGAAAATCCAAAAGGACCTTGACAGATTAGAAGTCTGGGCCAAAGCTAATGGAATGGACTTCAACAGAGGGAAATGTAGGGTGCTACATCTAGGTAGAAAGAATGAATTGCACAGATATAAGATGGGGGACACTTGGCTAGAGAATAGTACCTGTGAAAGGGATTTGGGGGTCTTGGGGGACCACAAATTGAACATGAGCCAGCAGTGTGATGCGGCGGCCAAGAAAGCCAATGCGATTCTTGGTTGCATCAACAGAACCATAGTGTCTAGATCAAGAGAGGTGATAGTGCCACTCTATTCTGCTCTGGTCAGGCCCCACCTGGAGTACTGTGTCCAGTTCTGTGCGCATCAGTTTAAAAAGGATGTTGACAACCTTGAGCGAGTACAGAGGAGGGCAACTAGGATGGTTGAAGGCCTGGAAGAGATGTCTTATGAAGAACGGCTTAGGGAACTGGGAATGTTCAGCCTTTCAAAAAGAAGACTGAGAGGGGATATGATAGCTATGTTTAAATATTTGAAAGGATGTCATATTGAAGAGGGAACAGGTTTGTTTTCCATGGCTTCAGAGACTAGGACTCGGGGCAATGGTTTCAAACTACAGGAAAAGGGATTCCATTTGAACATTCGGAAGAACTTCATGACAGTTAGAGCTGTTCAGCAGTGGAATATGCTGCCACAGAGGGTGGTAGAGTCTCCTTCTTTGACGGTCTTTAAGCAGAGGCTGGATGGCCATATGTTGGGAATATTGTGAAGGGGTTCCTGCTTGGCAGGGGGTTGGACTCGATGGCCCATGAGGTCTCTTCCAACTCTATGATTCTATGATTCTTCTGCGGTGGGTGCAAGGGAAGCTTTTGGGCCAGTTTCTGAGAAGGGGCATCCTCTCTGTATGAAGCTTTTGCCCCCTAGGTAGTGCCTCTTCCTCTCTCAAAAGACCTAAGAGCCAATCTAGGAAAGTTTTTGAGCATATGTGGAGGACAATTCTCAACAGCATGGTGACATGCTGAAATCTCAATGTGTGCGCTCCCTCTTTCCTTTGGGCCTAGCTATTTAATACGTTGTCACCCCTTTCTCAAATGAGAACCCTTAGCGAGTCTTGGGGTTTCTTATTGGTTCTGCATGTAGTTTTTATTCCTCACCCAAATGCAGCTGTGAATGATACCTCATTTACAGCCCACTTCTCAGATGGCTGTGAAGATTCTCAGTCCACCATGGTGAGGTCATCCAGAAGTTGTCATGGCAATGGGACTTCTTTTCTTGTGAGATCAAAACATTTTTGCTACTCATCCAAGTAGCTTCAGCAGTCTGAGGGAACTTGATGTGAGGCTTCCAGTTTATAGTTCACCTTGGTTTCACACAGGAAGTGGTATCGGCAGAAAAGTACATTTTTCCAAGCTGTGTTGGTCTCTGCAGGAGACAAGATGGGACTTTGGTTCTTATGCCACTCCTCCTGCCCTCCCTCCTCCATGTCCCTAGGGGTGATTCAAAGGAGGTTCCAGGCTGAAACAGTTAGAGGTACAACATGGTTCCCAGCACCCCAATATGAGAATATCATCACTCCCAGGGTAACTTGGCTTTTCCCTCTCTTCCTAGGAAAGGAAGACCTATGAGGAGATGAAGAAGGAACTGAGAGATGCCAACAGTGTTGTCGGAACCAGAACTGTGAGTTGAAGACTGGCTCCCCCCCCAACACACACATGCCCCCAATCCCCAGGAAAGGGGGGTGAACTGCCCCTAGGGAAGAAGCTGTGCTTCTTTAAAAAGCAGCAGGTAGAGGTCTCAGGCTGCAGCTTTCCTGTATCCTGAAGGGGCAGCCAATTGTAAGCTGTTGTTTCTCCCTGCCAGGAAGGGGAGAGGGGCTTATGGGGACCGTGTCAAAATCACTTGGCTGGCTCTCAGGCCTGTTCTCCTTGGATGGGGCCAGTGAGGTAGGGCTGCAAGTGGTCCCTCCCCCAGGTGCAGATATTTCACACAGGTTACTGACCCTACACAACTGGCAGGAGGAGAAGTCAGAGGAAGCAGCCTCACAACAAACACAACTTTGCCCCTCTGCCAGGGTATTTTCTCCCCCAACTCTGGCAGAATGCTTTCCATGTCACTCGTTGCCTTTTTATCAACCAGGAAGGGAGTCTGGACACGCACACACGTTCCTCTGTCCCTGAGCTGTGGTTGTTCTCCTTTTGCGTCTCCGATCCAGCAACTCTTAACCTCAAGCAGATCTTTTGGGCTTCAGGTCCCAGAAATCCTAGTCAACATGACTAGTAGTCAGGGATTCTGGGAGCAAACCCTGACTACCAGGGCTGAGAACCATTGCCCCACTAGTCACCCCCTCCACACATGCCCTCAGTAATCAGGGCATTGGCATCATTGACCAAGGCTGATTCACTTCTGCTAGCAGGTGGAACAAGGCAAAGCACTTACCCTACACAGCAGCTTGTCTGGCCCAATCCTGTATTTATCTGTGCTTCCAAACTAAGGTGCTTCAGCTGGTACCTTAAAGACTACCAAGGTATATTTGGCTTAAGCCTTCAGGGCTGGCAGCCTACTTCTTGGGTGCAGAACAATTTATGTGTGCCAAATAAAACTCAAATTTCCTTAGGGTGTCCTGATATTCCTTGCTCTCTCTTTTTATTATTACAGCATTATTTTTTGGCAACAGCCTCAGAATAACTTTGACAAATGGTACTGTCTCCCACCCACCGAGCCCTGCGGTACAGGCATTGAGCCTCTATTAAAAAGAAGGAGAAGCTGGTGCCCTCCCCCCTCTCTAAACGTTTGTTCTTTTCTTTAAAAAAAGAAAGGTGGAGAGTGAAGAGGCCTGGGAGGTATTCCCAATTATTTTCCTAGCACTCACCAGTAGATTCACTTTCAGATTTCAGTGCCTTCTAAGTTTTGGTACCCTAGAGTGAAGTCCCAGTTGTTCCACCTGTGTTACAGTTCTGAACAGACTAGCATGGTCATTGCCACTCCCAGAATTGTTTAATTAATCAAACTCTTAAAGGCAAAACAAAACAAAAACTCAACAACAGAAGAAAAACGTAAAAAACACACCAAAGAAGACAAAACCACTGTGGCACCTTAAAGATGAACTGCTATATTTTAATGTGAGCTTTCGTTGACAAGTCCACTTCCGCAAGCCACAAAAGTCTCCTAAGTGCCCTGACTCTGTAGGAGCCACAATGCTGTCAGAATGATGTCACTTGGGGACATGTCATTTCATCTCATATCTGCAGCTGGGATTGCTATCTCATGTAGTCAAAACCAATGCAAAGAAACAGTAAGAGTAACACCACCCATCCACACAGGCATAAATCAAAGACTCGACATAAGACCATAAGAACATAAGAAGAAGAGCCATGCTGGATCAGGCCAAAGGCCCATCTAGTCCAGCTTCCTGTATCTCACTGTGGACCCACCAAATGCATCTGGGAGTGCACAAGACTAGATATCTGTTTTGTGATACCACTCCCCTGGATCTGGCCCTTGAAGTACCCTGGTTTTAAGACTGGAGATTACACATCTCCATCATGGTTTGTAACCTGTGATGGACTTCTCCTCCAGCAATCTGTCTATTCCCCTTTTGAAGGCATCCAGGCCAGATGCCATCAACACATCCCATGGCAGGGAGTTCCACAGACTAACAACACGCTGGGTAAAAAAACAAATTCTTTTGTCTGTTCTTACTCTCCCAGACCTCAATTTGAATGGATGTCCCCTAGTTCTGGTATTTCGTGAGAGGGAGAAGAGTGTCCCTCTATCCACTTTACTCATGCCCTGCATTATTTTGTACGTCTCAATCATATCCCCCCTCAGGCGCCTTTTTTCCAGATTAAAGAGCCCCAAATGTTTTAGTCTTTCCTCATAAGGGAGGTGCCCCAGGCCAGTAATCATTTTAGTCACTCTCTTTTGCACCTTTTCCAGTTCCACTATGTCTTTTTTGAGATGCAGTGACCAGAATTGTATATAATACTATACAGGGGCGATAGTGCTCTGTGGATGGATAGGTCTCACTCATAAAGGTAATCCTTTTGAGATCCAGTAGTGAGGCAAGCTACGTACATATTGCTGTTGGCCTCACAGGTACAGATGGCTTGCATATGGTTTCCCTTCCCTTTTGCTTTTGGACCAAGGCAAGTATAAAATATTCCAAATACAAGAAACAGTGGAACAGAATCTGCTTTTTGTCCTGACTGCATTTTGAAAGGTACCTTTTCTGCTTAGGATCCAAACAGCACACCCCTTGCCCACAAATGGGGGACCTCGGATGGAGGTAGCAGCAGTAGCCGCCACCAAACCTATCCTCTGGAAGTCCTTCTGTCCTGCCAAGAAGAACTACCGGAAGAGGTGGATCCTGCTAAGAAAGAGGTCAGTTCTGCTATAAACGAACCCTTTACTTCAGGGCAGATAAAAGAATAAAGATGAGGAGGGATAGTCATTAATCATCATGATGATGGGCCACCAAGTTATTTCTGATTGATGCCAATCCTTTTATTTTATTTTATTTTATTTTATTTTATTTTATTATTTATTTATTTATTTATACAACTTATATGCTGCCCACTACCCAAAGATCTCTGGGCAGCTTACAATTTCAGGGGTTCCCTGATAGAGAACACTCCCTTCCTTTTGGTGGCACTTTCACACTCCTGTGCCTGGCCCAAGGCTACACCTGCTGGCTCTTCTCCCAGGAGACACAGGGAGGAGTTGAACTCCCAAACTTTGCCACATTGAGCTATCAGCCAGTTAAGGGTTATTAAGCCTCTCTAAATTAATTATTACCATGAAGCTGGGAAGCGTAGAAGGCAGCAGGAGAAGAAGACCAGTTATGAGGTGGGTTGACTTGACTCTATAAGGGTCACAAAATACAGTACTAACAAACATTACTACTACTATTGCGGCATTCAAATCTACTGTACTGTTGTTGCATCACCCATGCATGGAATGGGGGCAGGACCAGCCATCTGACTAATTCAAGTTGAGAAGCATCTTCCTAACTTTTGTTGCAGCTCCAAAAGTAGGCTCCAACACAAACGAACCGTTGGTTAGATCTGTTTTCAGGAACAGTAGACAAAGAAGGAAACACGTTTCATAAATGTACCACTTTACTATAGACGTGGAAAACTCTGAAAAGGGGGTGCCATAAGTTAGAATTAGCTTGATGGCATATTTGTTATTGTTGCTACTACTACTACTACTACTACTACTACTACTACTACTACTACTACTACTACTACTACTACTACAGGTGTTTACAGGGCTTATTGGTCATGTACACCAAAGCAATTTAAAAATAAATAAAACTATCTTAAGATCAGAGAATGTAGGATATAATAGAGCAGGGTTCCAGGCCTAGATTTTTTGGGTGAGGCATTATTTCCCCTGTGTTGTTCCATACTGAACCTAAGTATGTGTAACTGAAACATGGATTCCCTGCTTCACTTATGTCTTCATTTCTTGTCCTTCCTTTATTTTCTCATGTCAAATGTTATACCGTGTAAACCCCTAGGACAGGGACCACCCCTCTTCACGGTGTTATGAACAGTGACGGCAGTCTGTAATAAAGACATTTCCCATGCACTGACACTGGAGAATGATTTTCATATGGCCCAGCATTCAAGATGGTAAACCATCATTCTTTCACACGACCCCTAAGATCCGCTGGCCACTTAAATTCGGACCAGAGATCTTGGGGGTTCGTTGCAGATTACATCCGGACCTGGGGATTTTCACCCTCCAAGAGCAGGTACATGAAAAGTGCACTGGGACGCGCTTAGGTGGGCGTGGTCACACTTAATTTCCTGCAAACTCTGGAGCTGGTGGGGAAACAATTGTAAGCTCCGGAGTTGGCAGCCATTTGCGGCGGAGTTTAGGGGTCAGTCAGTCATTTAAAGTATTTTTACCCCATCTTTCTCCTAAGAAAGGTCCCAGAGTAATAATCTGTCATCTCAAGTAGTGTAATGAAAAACTGGTTTATTATCTTATCTATAAAATGTGGAAACCAGGCTATTATACCCTAATTGAAAGCAATTATACCCTAATTGCTTGAGTTCCACTGAACTCTTTTAACTCTGTTGGGTGGGAGGGAGCCATCTCCTTCCCTTACTCAGTGCTGAGTGCTGCCTTCCTCTCCCAACAGTGTTTCCTGTCTGAAGAAGACTTTCTGAGAGTATTTGGAATCCCCAGGGAAGAATTTGCTGCTCTCCCAACTTGGAAACAGCTCCTGATGAAGAAAGAAAAGGGACTTTTCTGAAGAAGGAGAAATAACACAGGCTTTCTAAATGACGAAGAGGCACATTAGTGGTTGTTCCCAACCTGTTGGAGGGCTTGTTCGAAATCCAGAAGCAGCTTAGTCGACAACAGGAGTCTGTGCCTTCGGCCTTCCAAATTCTACGCCCGCCCCCCGTGCCTCTCTGTGCTTTGAATGTTGATTTCAATATATTTAGTCATGGCTGCTGCGCTGACCAGGAAGTTTTGTTTTGTTTTATTGTATGTTACTTTGGTTTTCTTAATTCACCTGCACATAAGTTTGCAGAGGTGAGAAAACTACACTGCTGTAAGGCTTAAGAAGAAATGGTGACAGCAACTGGCCAAGATCTGTTTCTGCAGAAGGGAAGGGCAATTCTAAGAGACCGAGGGCATGTGAAGGCAGCTTGTTTGGCTTGAATGAGTGTATATACTGATAATACAATTATTAATAATACTTCCTTCTACCCTACAGTCAGCTATTCTCGAGGAATCCTGGGACTTGTAGTTTTAAATAACATTTTAAAACTATGATTAAAGAATAAATTCTAAGGCATGAGTTGGGGAACTTGTATCCCTTCAAACCACACGATAGGCTACGATGTCCATTATCCTTGATGGCCACACTGTAGGGAGCTGTAGACCTAGAAAGAATTGAGGGCCACATATTCCCTTCTCACCAGTTTCAAGGTCATGCATGGAAAACTCAACATACATAGAGACCTAAGTATGTTATTCTAACACCCTTAGCACCCTTGTGTGTGCTAAGCTGCTTTGACAGGCATTGTGTGCACCCTCCTGTGACCTACATGCTGGTTAAGGGTGGGGGTGGGTTCTACCTTGCTCAGTGTGGCTCCTTACTCCAAGTGCAAAGATGGGTTCCAATAAAATTCCACCAAGCAGCTGGAAGGTAGGAAAAATCCTAATGACCTGGAAATATTCAACGGGTTGCTCTCTCTCGCTCTCTCTCTCTCAAACTATATTCCAGACAAAGAGGGTACCACTTCTCAGAATGCCTGTCTTTGTGAAAACCCTTTCAGAAATTATAAAGCTTCAAGTAAGTGCAGCAGGGTGGAGAAAAGGCCATTCACTGTTGCTTAAAGAATATCTACCTCTGCTAATGGGACAGGCTTTACGCTAACCAACCAGATGCTGTGTGCATCCATGTTGCCGAGGACAGAATCAGGATAATGGAGTTGTTGAAAGGGGCCTATAAAACCACCAAGACCAACCCCTTGCTCAATGGAGAAGTACTAAATCAAGGTATATCTGATAGATGGTGGTCTGAATTTTCTCTTGGATTCCTCCAGGTTCAGGTGCTCAGCACTTCTGGATACATTTGGCTCCGCTGTTGTACAGTTCAAGCAAACAAGATGTTTTTATTAATGCCTTGCTTTCAATGTACTTGTAAAGTGGTCACTTTATTCTCTGCTCCAGAATGTTCCTACATCTGTAGTGCCTAGGTCCGTCCTTTTTTGAAGATAGGGACTTTTGCCCTTCACCAATAGTCTGACACCTAAGCCATCCTTCATGATTTCTGGAAAACAGTAAGAACCATAGACAATGGTTCAGAGAGTTGTTTAGCCAATTCCTTGAATGCCCTTGGATGCAGTTCATCCTGCCCAGGAGATCTGAGCTTTTTCAAAATATTCCTTCACTATTTGTGTATCGATCTCAAGCTGCAATCCTGCCCTTTCCATTAATGCTTCACATTTTTCAAGAGTGGCATAGGCTGTATTTTTGGGAAAAGACAAGCTATGGTAGGAATGGAACACTTCTGCCTTTTCTATGTTGTCTGTTACCTTTTTTTTCTATCCCGAGTCACCATTTCTTTTTGTGCTGGGCATGTACCTGAAGCATACTTTTATTTTTGCTTTTAGCATCTATTGCTAGCCTCAGCTCATTTTCTATTTGTTATACTCTTCCTTTATTATGGTCTGACCTCCCTCCTGCATCCTACATGTGTCCATTTTATTTTCAGGTCCCCTGTGACCTGTTTGTGAAGATACATTGGTCTTTTTTGCTGTCCTCCACCATTTTTTTCTGGTTGGACTTTTTTTTAATAGTAGCATCTTTAGAATTCCCTTTTTAAGTCAGTCAAAACTTTATTATTTATGGCCATAGGCCTTTACAAATATACAACGCATAGTGACAATGGAATTGCAACCTTTAAAACATCAGTGTTTGAATGTACAGTGCATGTTTAAGAATCGTTAAGACCAGCTCCAGCAGAACTAAGGACCTTATTTATATTTATTATTTATTTATTTTTGTATTTCTATACCGCCCGTCTTCCAATGGAGTTGGATGGCATTTAGGTCCTTAAGAAAGCCAGACCTCAGCTTCTTGGCAGCCAATGCAAATAGGACTACGGCATATGTAATGAACGGCTGATTGTCACTGAGCAAGCTTAGTACTATCTTTGTGGGAACAGTTGGAATACATCTGGATGAAATAGAAATCTTTCTCTTGGGTTCTTGTAGAGAGGGTAGATCTGTAAATGGTGAATTACCTGCTGACAGCCAGAGACACAATTACGTTCCATAACTGGAATTCTTTTGTACGTACTTCCCTTCAAGATAAGCAGAGAGCATTTGCTGAAATCTGAGTTTAGTAGAAACTTTAAGAAACTCCCACCCATCTTGGACTCCTTTTCCTGTTAGGATCTCCTACTATGGGCCCTTACTTAACAGTTTCAAGTTTATTAAGATTTTTGTAAGATTCAGCATACATTGATTTGTTACTTTTGAAATCAAAAACTCAGGTATAACCTGATTTCCATTTACAGTACTACCGCTACTTCCCCCAAGTGATCTCTACTGATTAGAATCAAGGCCAGGATGGCTACTCCTTTAGTTTTGTTCTCTACTTTTTGCAGCAGAAAAGAACCACACAAACAAGGAATTTCTCAGAAGGGCCATCTTTGGCAGAATTTGCCTCCCAACAGATAGCAGGATCAGAGATGGGCACAACTTCAGCTGTCCCTCTTTGTATGAATTGTTGTGCGCAGCACCAGAGCTGGCACATGTTCCCTACCCCCATCCACACATTGTCTTATGCACAAGAATAGATCCACTGAGTCAATGGGTTTCAGTAAAGTGCTAGGCTTACCATTCAGCAGGACTCCTCTCCAGTTCAGGCAAGCAGCAAGATATGAGAATGGCTAAACCTATTCTAGCTGGGACTAGCAAATGGATTTGAGCTCTTATGCCTATCAAGAAAAAGTGTTCTTTTTATGCACCGCCCCATACCACATCAAGTAGTCTCTGGGCAGTTTACAGTTTAATTGCAGCATGCAGGCTACACATTGCTCCCCACCCCAAGCAAGCTAGGTACTCATTTTACCGACCTCAGAAAGATGGGATGCTGAGTCAACCATGAGCCGGCTACCTGGGATTGAACCCATGTGAGAAGCTTGCGGTCCTGCAGCTGTTATTGGATATCAACTCCCAAATGGTCCAAATCTGTAGGCGCAATGATGGAAATTCCCCAGCCCTGCTAGAAAAGGCAGAGCCGAAAGTAAGTATGTAGTCATGATTAGATATCTGGGGCCAGGGAGTATTTGTATCCAGTGGCTTCACAAAATAAACATCAATGTATCCTGTGATTCTTGCTTCCTCTTCCCATCAGACATGCTTGGCAGGTGGGGGGCGGAGATATCATGCAAAACTGAATAGAACACAGATGTTGCACTTGAGTTTATCTCAGTACTGGGAGTGTGTGTGTGTGTGTGCTGCTGAATACGGACAACTGTCCTGTTTGGCTTTTTAATGCAGCACAAGCCACATCCGGTGAGCGTTTGCCAGGGAAGACCATTTACTACTGGGCACCTAAGCTGTACGTCAAATGGGGACAAGATGTCAGAGCCAATTGTATGCCTTACCCCAATCAGATACAAAGGAACAGAAGCAGCTCTCACAGTGGAAATTAAAAACACTAAAGGGAATTCGGCGGTGTCTCTGGTGTTCTTTTGATACACCCAAAGGAAATGCTACTTTTGATCCAAAGGAGTTGTCTCCACTACTGGATATCCATTACATAAGACAGGCATAGTCCTCAGGTGTGGTGGAAGAGGCCTTCTTCCCAATTGTCTCCCAAGTTACATTCATCTCCCAATTAATTCTAGTTCTGTAGGGAGGAAATGAGGGAATGCCACAAATGTCCTTTTGCCTCAGGCGGCACACTGGAGAAAGCGGGTGGGGTCTTCCGTGGCTTGCAGGCTGCACAGGATACCTGATCCGTCCTCCACTGGTTATAGTCACACAGATGGTACAACAGCTGCTTCACAGCACGCAAGCAACCAAGCCCTGCCAGCTCAAGCAAGGCTCAAAGGGAGCTCTACCTGAGCCAGGCCTCTCGTGAAAACCCGCTTTGAGAATAATTCTGGCATTCAAACCATCCGAGTACCTCAAATCACCTTTTACTGTGAATGTTCAGTGGGCCTAAACAAAGGCAGAACACAAGGAACGAAAAGCCATTCTTGGTTTTTGACTATTGGCAGCAACTGCGCCACAGTCTGGATCCATTCCCTTCGTGGGTGCAAGAGGCCTTTCTATCCAGGGAAGGACCGCACCCTAGATGAGTAGGGCAAGGCCCTTCCAAAGGGTTGCACGGGGGTGACTGCTGCACACTGCTCCTTCACTCTTCCATTTCTCCCCAACCCCCCACTAGGAAGCCCTCTAGAAAAGCACTGAACGTGGCTTCCAAAGACTCCAGAACAAAGAGGGTAATGGACAAACGCATGTCCCCGCCTCCACCTTTGGGCCAACGGGAACCTTTTGAGCAGAAGTCACCTGCTAGAAAACGCCTGTCCATGCAACAGAAATTAGGCTGACCCCAATTAATTTCAGCATCTGACTTGCTACAAATGCAAAAGAGCCTCGGAGTTTTAATTTGCATGCTGAAACAAACCAAGGGATGTGCGCACATCTCAGAGAACTGCAATGTCCAAGATGCACCGTGGAAGCTTCCCTTTTGGAACATTTAACAAGAGTAGGTACGGTCAAGACACCAACTAGTCTCCAAGACAAGGCCCAGCTGCAGGTGAGGGAAATTCAGGCACAGTAGTTGTATTTGCACACCCATGAGCTGGAACCTCCAGAATTCTGCCTTAGGAATCTGTGCAGAATGCTGGGAGTTGGAATCCAAAACATCTAAGTGACACATCACTACCAATCCACCTCATGCTTCTAGCCCTCACTATTAAAACAATTTTTCTAAGCATGGATGCAGCTGCAGTAGTCTTCTAGTAGCCATTAAGAAATCCTCTATATTTGCCTCAGAAAATCAGTCAATTATCTTAATTTCCTGTAAGGAAAAGTTTACAAAATCTACTAAACGGAACTTCTCATAATAAATCATGCCATGGTTAGAGACTGCTCAATCCAGGGTGCACATTTGGGTGTTCTAGTTCAGTGTTTTAAAGGTACGGGATTTACGTATGTGAGTTTGGAAGAATTCTGCTTTTCTCATTTACCAGAAGCTAAGATTTCTGGGAATGGCTTTAGTAAGATTGCACAATAAATTACAACCAACTTGCATCAGTGTGGCCACAGTTGCCATCCTGGCTGCAGCCCTTATTTGCAGATGAGATCAGCCAGCTTTATTGGTCGCATCAGCATCTGTTTGCCACACTCTGGAAGCTACATATTACAGAGCCACTGCGGAGCTTCCAGAAGAGATGTACATGTAGTAGTTCCATGGCAAAACAACATAAGGTTGATTTGTTACCAGCCACATCTGTTAACCACACGGGGTTTAAGAAGAACTGGAAACAGTTCACATTTGCATTTCAGAACTATCTTCTTGGCTGTCCATCGACTCCGCGTCCTCTCCACATTCAAAACGCACAAAATCTAGCACAGATACACCTGTGGGCAGAATATACTGTCCCAAAGAAATAGAAGGGTCGAGGAGGAAGGGCTGGGCAAGCATCTTGGTTTCCGAATCTCCTCCGGGTTCGTCGTCCATCGAGCCCACAGAGAGCGGGGCCATGCCCACCACGTGCTGGCCCAAGCGCCAGCCGACTTCCTTACATTCAGATTTGGGGCTTTCTTCGGAGGCCTTGCAAATGACCAAGGCGCCGTATTTGCCGAACATCATGTTAGAAAGCAGAGGATTCCCCTGTGGGAGTGAGCCGTGCACGTACGAACCAATGAAGAAGTCCTCGGGCACAGATACCCACGCTGCTCTCTTCATCGTCATATTCTCCCCCATCTTGCCTTGAATGTAAAACGAAAAGAGAAAGGACAAAGGATTCGCCATTTGCAGTAGGGATTGTGCCCAATAATTTAACCACATATTACTGATCCTTCCACAGGAAGCGGCTCAACTCGGAAGAGAGAGGATATCCAGACAGCTTCTTCCAAAAAACTGCCCTTCTGAGGAGAAGAATCAGACCCTCCCCAACACCATAAAATTACAGGAGTATTTAGGGCAGGCATGTCCAAAGTCAGGCCCGGGGGCCAAATGCGGCCTGATTTCAAATTTTGAGTGGCCCACAGCCTCTTCTCCCCCACCAGCTCAACCTGTCAGGCATCCCCACCAGCTGGCCCCTCCCCATACTGGATGGAGGCGTCAACTTGCAGTTTTACAGTTTGCCTGCCCTCCCTGCCTTCATCTGTCCCCCCAGCCACTTGGGCAGCTTACCCGCTCCCAGGCCCCGTTGCTTCAGCGTCCTCCCTGCCTCCTTGCATGTCCTAGAGCAGGGGTGCCCAAACTTTTTGTAAGGAGGCCCAGATTTGGTGGCTGAGAATGTGTCAGGGGCCGGTTGCTCCCCAACCCTGCCACCCCACTGCCAGCCCCACCCACTTTCTTTAAAAAAACATAGGGTGAAGGAGGGGGAGGGAGGGGCGGGCCAGCCAGCCGCGGGCCACTCAGAATGGCCTGACGGGCCGGATTTGGCCCCCGGGCTGGACTTTGGGCAGGCCTGTCCTAGAGGCTTGTTTAAAGTCCAGCCTGAGGACTAAATGTGACTGAAGTTTTGGCCCCCACATATGTTCACCTCACCAAATCTGGCCCTCCTTGCAAAAAGTTTGGACATCCCTGATTTACGGTATTGAGAGAAAATGGCTGCTACCTTCTTCTGTCATTTCTTGGCCTTCTCTGCCTCCAAGATACTCACCGATAGCTATAGCCAGTTGGTCGCTAAGTAATGATCCCTCAGGCCCCGCCCTGAGCTGAGAAAGCTCATTTGAGTTCAAGAAGCACTATGAAGACACAATCAGAGAAACACAAGGTACATTTGTTTTCTGGAAAGCAATCCACTGTTGGCAGCAATCCTTGGCGTTGGCACAGGTCCATTCTTAAATACCTCCGCTATTTAAAAATCTATCCGGACAATTAGAAAATTAGGGCACGTAGAGCAAATGCTGAAGATCTGGCATCTGCATGTAGCATTAAATGCATTTCAAATGGGAAATTTTTCAGCTCAGACCGGAAAACTTGAGTCTATAAGGTAATATCAAACCGATGCCATAGGAAAGTGGTGGCGAACCTTGTTGTATCCCTAGCCTGCTAGTGCAGAACCTTCAGCACTCCAGATGTTTTGGACCACAACTCCCACAGTCCTTTGCCACTGGCAAGCTAGGCTCAGAATTCTGGGAGTGGTGGTCCAAAACGACAGGAGTGCCAAAGGTTCGCCATAGGATATGAAAAAAGCAGCACTCTGAAAACCTACATCATCCCCACACAGCACGGCATTCATGGTTTGGAGATCTGTTTCAGCATGATTAATGCATATAGGAACTATGCAATACGTTACAAGCAAAGAGTTACATATATTGTGGTAAGAACTGCCTTGCCCCCGAAGTACACTCAGCAGGGAACTTCAGCTCAACCACACGTTCAGCATCCTCTTCTTATGAGCTGTTCACAACACAGACTCCACACACCAGGTCTCTCTCTCTCTCTGTCTCTCCCAACTTACTCTGACACATTTAAGGAAAAGCACCAAGACTCCCTGAGTCACCTGTGGCTTTCTCAGAACAAGCGGGGGGGGGGGGGGCAGGAACTTCTGGCGCAGTTGAACTCCAGCCAAGAAAAAAAATTACATTATTGTTTCTAAGGAAGAAAAAGCCAGAAAAAAAAGAAAAGGGAAAGAAAAAGCAGGAATCTCATTTGGGAACAATTACGAGGCAAAGGAAGGCTGAGATCAAACTAACCACATTTTTGGCCAGGCTGAAAAAATACTTTTCCACTTGAGACAAGTGGGTTCTCTCTGTACAAATCAAGCTGCGCCTACCCCCATAAGGGAAACTACATGCATGCTGGGAGCAAATTGCTAGTCGCTGTGGAAGTGCTGGTTGCACTGATGGCCATACTTCATGTTCCCTTTATAAGACAACAGTCTCCTTTTTGCTGGATCGCAGAATCCGATCTCTGTCCATGAAAGGCTATCTACCCCTTAGCACACAATATCTAAAACAAGTACAGTAGGACCACCCTATCCGTGGGAGATTGGTTCCGGGACCCCCCGCGGATAGCAAAATCCATGGCTAAGAGCAAAAAAAGTGGGTTGAGCCGTGTGACCAGAAAAACAAATGCAAAAGTAGGCTAGGTGGTACCTTTAATGTTCACTAATAAAACAAAACAAAAATGAACTTTCGATAGCAGCCTATCTTTATCAAAGCATTGTACCAAAAATGCATTCTTGGCAGAGGATGTATTCTATCAGGCACTGAGAATCTTTTTGGTGAGATGGAATACACCCGATGATGGTATCAGGAGGCAGGGCTCTTAGCCACACTGAAGGTGGCAACAGGGGTGGTGGGGTGCCAGGGCAAAAGCTGTCACCCCTGGCCAGCCACCGTCCTTGCTGCTGAGCTCACTGGCTGGCTGGCAGGGGCGGCAGGGGCAAGGAGAAAAAAGAGAAAGAAAACGTATTGCTGCCGATGCCAGCTGGCGGCCCTCGTCACCGCCACCAAGCCACCATCCTTGCTGCCAGCCAGCCAGCCACCCTCTGAAGGGGTGGGGTGGGGACTTAAAGAGGACCCGCCTGGCCAACCAGCCTTTGAAGTTCCCACTTGGGTCCCGAACGGAAGTTTTGAACTTGGGATCCAAGTGGGAAGTTCAAAGGCCGGTTGGCCAGGTGAGTCCTCTTAAATCACCACCAGACCCCTCCATAGGGTGGCTGGCCATTGTCGGCAGTGGTAAGTTTTCTTCCCCCCACCTTGACACAGCTCAGACCACCCCTGTATCCACTGATCACCAACCGTGGATAACTGAATCTCCGGTTGGGTGAATCAGTAGAGGAGGGGGTTGTACTGTATCAAGTACAGTCTTGTTCAACAGCTACTGGGACTCCCTTTCACAGGAAGCGAGGTGGGTATCTTACCTGCTCTTTTTTCTGCCAGTAAACAAAGACCTTTCTCTTCATGTAAACTATTGGTAACTAGACAGTCTCCAGAAAACGGCATTTTAGCAGACTACTCTGCACTTTCCTCTTTTCTGATTTTTTTACATATGACCTTTGATGTAAAACAAAATTCGGTCACAATCTTTTTATATCATTATATGTTTAACAGTATACCGTTATAATTCAGGCACCGCCACTATCATATGTATTTGTAAGCTGCTTTGGGTCAGCGAGCAGGGAGAAAGACAGGATACAAATGGAATGAAATAAATAATTACAACACTCAGCTGTATTAATTATCCTACCTGCAAACCACCCCAGCATATGGTTTGGCTCTCTCATTTTATCTAAGCCTGGGCAGCTGTATTCATCCATTCTTTGTCAAGCACTGCTGACAAAGGACATATTTTCTGAGAGGCCCCATAGAAATGATTCAGAGAAACAGGACATAAAATGCAAAGAAGGAGCCTGATCCAGGGCACAGTGGAGGTCAGGGACAATTCCTTGCTGGGCCGTATTCTCAGATCACAAGTGCTCTGGAAAAATGACTTCAAAGCCACACAGAATGTATAAAAACATTACTTGCACAGAGGATACTTTTAAAATAATTATTATTGCCACTGTTGTTACATTCAAAAGGGTGGCACCACTACTATTTTATGCGTTCACGAGTAGCCCTTGAGGTCTATCATTCTATTACCTCTCAACTCTGCCTTCCTGCAGTTGCTCATTGAGGAAAAAGGTGGCATGAATAAATATTTCCCAGTGAACCAGAATGGGCTAGATCAATCCAAAAGTGATTAATGACTGACATCAACCACACTGATTTCAAAATATCTCTTTTAAACATCACTATGTCTAGATTCAGTGTCATTGATGCAACCAATATGGATTTGACAAAACTCCGGGAGGCAGTGGAAGATAGGAAGGCCTGGCGAGCTCTGGCCCACGGGGTCACGAAGAGTCGGACATGACTGAACGACGACGTCTAGATTCCAGCCACCAATATGTTCAGAATCCACTTGGAAAAACACATGTAGGATTATTGAGCCTTTTAGGGAGCTCTTACCTTGGCATATGTGCTTAACTGGTCTCTGGTCCCTTGATAATGCAGCATCGTTCCAGTTGCTACTTGCTGAACAAGGCGTTGAAACTGGACGTTTCGGGCCACAAAATCAGTCTCACAGTTCACCTGGCAGAGAAGCACAGCTAGCTTTGAACTGCCTTTGAACTGTCTGACAGCAGGGCAGAAGAAGTGCCACTTGGAGGATGAGATGGTACAATTGTCCCCTGCCCTTTCTTGGTTCATTTACTATGGTTCCGATATATCTTGCGTCCGCAGTATATGAAAAAAAGTCCCCCTGGGGTAAGGAGGAAAGGCCTTCCCAGGCCCGTCGGAGGCCCCAAAAGTGCTTCCCCGTAAACCGGAAGTGACCTCCAGATCACTAGAAAACACTTTTGGGGCTTCTTGCAGGCCCGTTTTGGGCAGCGCCAGGCCTGGGCTAAGTACAAGAGCCCCCAGAGAGCCCGCCCAGTCCCGACCTGACCCAGCATCCGCATATTGCAGATTTTCAATTATTGCGGATTGAATCAGGTCCCTAACCCCTGCAATAGGTGGGGGTTTACTGTACTTTGTTTCCCAAAGGCAGGAAAGAGACCCAACCCTCAACAGAGGTGCACTCTCGCATCATTCTCCCCTGCCCAATGACCACCAAGATGGATCTATTCCGTATTATGGCACCAGTCAAAGCATTAACAGTTTTTTGCTCCACTGGCTAGATCTGCCTTCACTACAAAATGGCATATATGTGATCTCACAGGATCAGATCCTTGTGTATCTTTTCTCTTTTCAGACACAGTATGGAACCAAGATGTACTGTAATTCTCGAGGCAGAGGCGCATGCACTTATCTCTTCTAGGTGCCATGTGGGAAGCACATTTTGCAACACTGAGGGATTTTCCTCAAGAAGAGGGAAACGCTCACCTCCACCATCACAGCCGAGTTTTCATTCTTCAGCAGTCCTATAAGACCCTCCTTCGCCTTCCGTCCTTGCAGTTCAGAAGCTTTGGCCCACCCCTCCTTTCGGGCTTGTTCATGCAGCCAGACTTCAGCCTTGAAATACAAATCCACACCTCAGCACTGAAACACAACAGATCAAGGAGAACACAAAGGACAAACCAAACACGTGTCAAGATACGGTGCTCTGCCACTGCAGACAGTAATGGGGAACAGTTCTGCACAGATCTCAGGATCAAAGAGACCTTTCAAGTAGACAGCCAGGGCCCTAAAGAAAAGGATAGCAGGATAACTTCCTTAATGATGTGCTGATTTTCCAGACCCAGGGCTATTTAGTAGGTCATGGATGATAAGAGTAAAATTCTTCTTAACTATCTTCCATCCCTGCTCCTTGCAGCATAAATACGAGATCATCGAGTGGCATTTTAAAAATGAATACCGTAAATACAACTGCCCCCTCCAAAATAAATAAATATTTGTTTGGTTATCAGGGAATGTGGATTATAATAATGCTGTATACTGTGTGAAAAACTCTCTTAAGTATAGATGCATCACAGAATCAAAACAAAACTAACAAAACAATAGTTCCCTAAACAGAAATACAAAAGCTTCTGACCCATTGTTATCCATGAAAATCAATATACAGTGGACCCTTGGATTACAAATGGTTTGTATAACATAAAATCTGTACAACATAAAAAATTCAGAGATAGGGGAAATTTGCTTAACAGAATCACCTATGGGGTGAATCTGTACAACATAAAAATGGTCGTGATTAGGGATGACTCCGTTTTTAATGCATTCCTATGGGAAATTTGTATAAAGGGAAATAAATTTGTTTAACAGAATTTCGTTAGGAACGAATTAATTCCTTTATACAAGGTACCACGATTCCATATCATCTATAACAAATTTGCCAGTCAAACCTTCAGTTTCTGGAAGGTATCAATCCCTGCCTCGTTCTGACAGGAAGCCTATGCAGTGACCTACTTTGGTTGGACAGCATGACTTTTCTGCCTGCCACTTCCACAACTGCACCCAACGACCTTCAGAAGGCTGTTTGATAAGGGCTCGATGTATCAACAGTCCACAGCTAGCTATATGCTTCACACAGTACATACGAACACATTTCACAATGCACATCACCAATATGAATCACCATTTGTTTCCCCACCCACCCACACACTCCCCATTTAACTCCGAGAGGGTACATTTTCTTCTCACTGGACTCTCTTTGCACATCCACAGGACTTTACTTGCAACTAGAAAATATCCTGCTTTGGGAAGTAAGGCAGAAGAGCAAGAAAACAAAGTCCTTTCTTATTCTTACTGTTGTCTTTTTCTCCAGCACAATGTAAATATGTACTGCCTGGGAAAGATCAAACTACGGTAATCCCCCACTTATCACAAGGTTAGGGAGCCAACCTGACAAGCAATAATGGAAAATCCCCGATATGCGGATGCTGGGTCAGGTCAGGGCTGGGGGACCCTTTCTGGGGCCTGGCGCAGCCCCAAATGTCGGAGGACCCAGAAGCGGTTTCCAGCGAACTGGAAGTGACTTCTGGAAAGAGGCCCCCAGAAGTCATTTCCAGTGATATGGAAGTCACTTCATTCACCGGAAACGACTTCTGGGGCCTCCAACAGGCCCGGTAAGCCTGTTGGAGGCCCGTTCAGGGAAGTGCCAGGCCTGGGGTAAGTGCAAGAGGCCTCAAACAGGGTCAAGCAGCTTGCCTTTCATATACTGCAGTCCTGCAATAAACCAGGACTGCAGTATATGAACCGCAAAATGGTGAGGGATCACTGTAGCCTCCAGGCATACTTACTAGAAGGTCCTTACTTAGCTGTACCGTATTCAGTAGGTCTCTTGCTAGAACACCTAGAATTGCAACTTTAAATAATAGTTTTGTTTTCAAAAGCCTTAAGTCCCACTTCAGCACATTAAATACCTGCCCAGAAAACGAATGCTTGTTCTCACCTCTTTGAAGTCATCATTAAATTTTTCCAAAGCTTTCTTACAGTTCACAAAGGAGTATCCAGTTTTCCTCCTAAGCTTCAGGAGAAGTTCTTTTGCTGCTAGTACAGGAGAACCCGTATGGAGAAGACAACTGAGAGGCCAGCCGAATAACTGCAAAGGAAATGAAGGAAAACAGAGTGAAAGGGTACCAAAACATATTGTCACCAATACCAAAACTGGAGTGGGAGGTGGGGGTGGGGAGTTTTTTTTCATGCCCACACATAAGAGAAATGCACACAAGTGAAGTTTCTGGAACTTTTCTCTGATTAAATATGGACACCATCATCCTGGTAAGTGTGATGCAACTACCGCTGATCTACTGGAGTGCTCTCCATAATGCCAGGCTGACATCAGAAGCACAGGAGAAATGTCGGCGCTCCCCACTAATCCTGGAGAGAAACCTGGAAATCTAAGATAGAGCCATCTAGGAGCCTTCTTGATTCTTCCAGAAGGCTGCCAGGCTTAATGTAGTGAGGACAAACTCCCATCCCTTTCTTCAGCTGTGAAAATGGGTGGACATCTACAATTCACAGTGTGCTAAATTTTGAACATAAAGCATATCAGAAAGTCCCATACCATTTCTCAAGGGGGAACTGGGAAGGTTAGAAGGCAGGGTTGTGGCTAGAACAAATTCATGCTAGTTACCAATAGTGAACAAAGACCTGTTGATTTCTGAAAGTTCCTACTACATTATTTGTCCCAATGCTACAATGGAACAGAATTGAAAACTCCTCAATGGGATTAGCTATTTCATGCAACCACAGATCAAGTGAAGCAAAGACACTTGTGGGTTTTTCTGTTTTGTTTTGTTTTGTTTGTTTTCTCTGGACTAAATGAGAATAGGAAACATGTTGCCCTCCTGGTTCCACTGGCTGTCTTGGATGGGAGCTACTACCCCCCAAAATCTGGAAGATCCTGTGTCTTCTACTCACAATCTAAACTGCCTATAAAGACTAACAGAATAGATTCAAAATCTGCCAAACAAACAAACTTGTCAGACGCATTCACAAATGTGAAACAGCAACTTGAAGAGACAAGCGGAAATTAAGAATTCTGCAAGAAGAGATAATTCAAGACAGTTATTATAGAACTTCAAAAGGAACACACAGAAGGGAAACATATGTTCAGCTTTTAATGTGTTACAGGGCTGTTTGCTGCAAACGACTAACATGGCTACTCCTTTGGAAATTGGTGGGCAACCTGACTGTTGCTGATGCAAGCAGGAACAAAGAAGAGGAGCTCAAGTCTGAGGGTAGGACAGGAGCACCTTCCTCAAATTCATCAACTACAGAATTTGGCCACCTTGGGTCCTTTTCCAAGGAGAAAGGCAGGATAAAAAATACGTAAAATAATAAATAAATAAACTGTCCTAGGAAAACAAAAAACACTGTCCACCATGTGCTTCCATTGCTCCCCAGAAAACATAAAAACAAATGGTGGTGACAGAGAAGAATGAAGTTTCACCATGGCTTTCTAAATCTAGGGAATCTTTTCAACATGATCTCATCTGATGACAGAAGAGAAATGACAAACAGTCTCAAACCCATCACCCTAAGGAATGTTTGAATACTGTGTCTCTGGGGAGAATCAGACACTCTCCCATGTCGAGCTCCCATCTACTACTAAAAAGCACCATGATGACAGGCAGGATCCAGCTGGACAAAGGGGACTACAAACTAATAGGAGAGTGCTTGAAATGGCACCAAAAAATCATCCCAACATGATAAACGGAAGTACAGACGGAGCTAAGAGCTGCAATGAAGATCCATGATCCTCAATAGTCTAGTACACTAGTCGCGAACCTTCGGCACTCCAGATGTTTTGGACCACAACTCCCACAGTCCTTTGTCACTGGCAGTCTTGGCTCGGAATTCTGGGAGATGTGGTCCAAAACAACTGAAGTGCTGAATTTTCGCCACCACTGGTCTAGTAGATTCATTAGCAAATGAGGTCTGTAATCAAAACAGAACCCATTATGTACCACATCTACTATGGGTTTGCAGGATTCAACATTATTCATGATTACAGAGACTATATTCATTCTATGTGGGGAAGAAGGCTATATTCCACCGAGTGGATCTTTATCCTCATACGATACAGGCAAAACAGTTTGGGTACGGGGACCTCTGGTACAGAGTAAAAATGTCAAGAAGCAACAGATGAAAGGAAAGAAACCTAACCTCAACCCAAGATTATCCTCAGCCTCGACCCTAACTCTATAAACCATATTCCTAACTTTACGCCGACCCCTAATTACGTTACTCCTAACCTAACCCCAATTCCAATTGCCCTAACCCAAACCTGATCCTAACCCGATCCTCAACGTTAGCTCCAGCCCCACTGCAATGCTACCCCCAGCCCCCACACCGCAGGTGCTCCTAGCCTAGGGAGTCTTCCCTGGGGGGCCCACAGCAGGAGGGGGAGGGGCACGTGCCCCAAGACTGCCTCCCAGAATCCGCCCCACACAGGGCCCAGGGCAGCGATCTTTCAGGGCAAGCGCGCTCCCGTCGAGGCGAGCACGAGCACGGCCACCTCCCCAGAGACACAAAGCCTAGCAGCCTCGGGGCTTTTACCGGAGCACCTCTTCTCCGGGGCGAGAACCCCGCTCGCCCCAAGGCCGCCATGCGCTGCATTTTTCCACCCCTCCAGGGCGCTCACATTAGACGTCACGACTTCTACGGGATCCTCCGAGGGACTGCGCTCCTCCTCGGCTGGCCCTCGTCTCCACGCCGCGGATTGGCCCGGACTGACCTGGGCTTCTCATTGGTTGCTGGAGCAGAGGAAAAGACCGCGAGGACCCCTACCATAGAAACCATACAATCGGCCTCTCCTTCCATGGGTCCCCCAAGACTCTATGGTTTGCCCAGCGGGCACACAAAGGCCCCGCCCTCCCAAGCGACGCGGATGACACCCTGGGCTGTGCCCCTTTTTCAATGCCACTGACGAGGAGGGTGGGCAGACCTGGGAGGAGGGCATTTTAAAAAAAATGAAGGTGCCCAAGCCAGCCCGGGAATGAAAGGCACCTAAAATAATCATGATTTGTGCGAGGCAGCCGTTTTAGTCTGTGCAAGAATTTCAGGCAAAAAATTAAAAATAAAAATAAAAGACAAGAACATGCGGCACCTTAAAGACTATTATATTCTAATGTAAGCATTCGTGAACACGTCCACTTCAGACATATAGCAGCAGAATGAGTCTATATAGAAGTGGACGTGTCCATTTGTTTTTATTTTTGCCTAAAATAATCAAGCTGGCTGGGCATCTCAGTGGGTTGGGTATCACCCCTGTGCCTCCTGTGCAGCTTTGTGCTGTTGTAACACTTTTTGAAGGAATTGGGGTTCTCTGCCCACAGCTTAATCCTACCCTCCACTAGGAAGGAATCTTGAGGCCAGCTGATTACCTGGGAGTAAACCATGCTGAACACTCTTGGATTTCTGGGTCGTATACATTTACATGTCATATGCATGGTTGTGCGTATGGATGTGTTACAGTCTTGAGATCCATCGCAACTACTTCATGCAAAAGACATGTGCATCTCAAAGCAAGGGTCAAAACCAAGTTGATCCTTCTTCCAGAGAATTGCTCGTTACTGGCTATCTCAAGCTTTATTCATTCCAGTAGTGAAAAGGAGTGGGGCAGGGAGGTTGTTCTGTCACAACTAATGTCAAATATTTGAAGTTTAAGAAGTCTTTGACAAATGACAGGTGATCACCAAGACTGACCAGTATATCCAGATATTTGACTTACCCAGGTACTAATCCAGGAATCTTCATTAGATAGTAGGATTGCCATAATTTTAATAGCCTGCTCTTGTGCCTTTAATAACATAGCCTGAAAAAAATTGTGAACTTTTATCCATATGCCCTCTATATAAATATCTCTTTACTACATCATGCTACTTTATTACTGGAACATGAGCAAATCCCATTAGATACTTGAGCCATAGACAGCATATAGTCACTAATAAGGAAACAACAAAGTACTACATAAAGACTTTTCCATAGCCATCCGTTTATTTGAGAAGCATGATTCTAGCATTCTCCTAGGCCTGTGGAAGCTGGAATATTTTTTACATAAAATGGACTAAAGAAAAGGAGCTAGAAAAGAAAATATTGCTTGCATCTGTTTATGTAATTAACTTGTTTAATGAAATTTCATCCAGAACATTCATGTGCATAGCCTTCTTAAGGTGTTACATATACTTAACTGAAAGCTGAGGGCCAAGAAGAATGAGATAGTACATGTTAATGGAACATTAATACATAGCGCCTAGGCACACACATTTTAATCCCAAATCTTCTTTCTAAATAATATCATTGCTGAAATATTTTATCTGTGTTTTTATAGACAATGTATTTAAAAGCATATATCAAAAAGAGAAAAGGCGTTATGGTTAAAAGGCACTTGGGTAAAACCTTGGATTCACTGTTTTTGTGTCACTGTAATGGTACTTTTTCAGCTAGGGCCAGCATTATAGGTAAATCTGGGTATGACTAAACCACCAAGTTATCCCAACCTGAATTCGGCTTGCCAAAATCCAAGTGGATTCTAAAGGAGGAAAAGAAGGGAAAGAAAATCAGTAGATGCAGGAGTGTTCCTACTGCATATTGTTTTATAAAACCAACAAGCCACATCACCACCCCTAAGACGCACACACAAGTGGCATTTGGGCTCAATATTAGTGCTCACACGCTGGAAACCAGACTAAAACAGAGTGAACTGAAGGCCTGATCATACCTCCCCAAAAAACCCACATTATATTGACTTGTTTTTTTAGACGGCTTCATAAATTTCCAAGCACATGACACACTACCAACATCAACTTATTTTCCTAGTGATTAGTTTATTTCCCCCTCACTTGGATAGTTGTTTTATTTGTACCAGTGATAAATCACTCCATTCCTTATTGTTTCAGCCTGTGTGATCACTATTGATTTATTTCCTTCCCATGACCACTACACGTATACCCTATAAACAGTATTTTGAAAAATTGGCAGTAAGAAGCTGGTAGCAAAAAGAAAACATGAATACATTGCTCAAAAAGAAACCACTTGAAGGAGACAGCCTTCCTCCCATCTCTTGCAGATGAAAGAGAAGTACTGAGCAGAGACATTTAGAATCATAGAGTTGGAAAAGACCTCAAGGGCCATCTAGTCCAACCCCCTGACATGCAGGAACCCTGATCAAAGTACTCCCCACAGATGGCCATCCAGACTGCTTAAATACCTCAAAAGAGGGAGACCCCACCACCCTCTGTGGCTGCCTTTTCCACTGCTGAACAGCTCTGTGAGGAAGTTCTTCCTGTTTAAACTGAATCTCTTTTCCTGTACTGTAGTTTGAAACCATTGCTCCAAGTCCTAATCTCTGAAGCCATAGAAAATAAACCTGTCTCCTCTTCAATATGATATGCTTTCAAATATTTAAACATGGCTATCATGTCCCCTCTCAACCTTCGATTTGTAAGGTTAAACATTCTCAGCTCCCTATGCCGCTCCTCGTAAAACATACCCTGCTTTGAATTATAAAGCAAGGGGTGTTGCATCTCCTCTCTCTTGCTCTTCACAATACTTTGCAAGCCTTTTAAGACCCACTTCCTGATTTGCTAAGCTGAACAGTACTAGCTAGGTTTTTTTTTTTTTTTTTTACAAAAACAAGTATGGGCATCATTGTCCCAGGAAACATCTGAGAAAATAAATCAAGTCCATGGTTTAGGCATCTGGAAGTTGAGTCATGGCCACTAGACTTCTTTTTCTTGAGAAATTGAAACATTTTGTTGCTCATCCAAACAGCTTCATCAGTCTTTTGGGGGGGGGGAGCTAGTTGCAAGTCCTCCATTCTATAGCTCACTTTGACCTCTTGTCACCTTGGTCTGAAATAGGCTCATAAGATGAACAATGGCCTGAATAGGCTCATTATGTAGACAACAGTCTCAATAGCCTTAAGGTGAACAACAGCCTAAAGTGCTGAAACCCATAAAGTATGGATCGTTAGCTATGGCCTTGGTGGCGAAGGAGTGAAGTATTTTTGATTTGTCTGGGTATTGTTGAAACTACAGCCTAAGTGGCAGATAGACTGTGCCTGAGCCCCCCACCTCTGTTGAGAGAGGGGCTTTCAATGCTCACATGAATGGCTTCCCTGACCCTAATATGTGTACATCCTCATCTCTGAAAGAGTGCCCTTTGTCCTTCAAATGGAGGTGTACTGCTGATTCTGGTCCTGAGCTGTTACCCTTCCTATGCTGTTTAATGGCTGTTTAGTTTCTCCAGTGTAGAGGTCTGCACACTCCTCACTGCATTGGACCACATGTACTATATTGCTCCTTTTGTGTTTTGGTATCGGGTCCTTTGGGTGGATGAGTCTCTGCCTTAGTGTGTTTATGGGTTTGAAATAAACAGGGATGTGGTGGTGTTTTTCAGACTGATGAAGCCGTCTGGATGAGCGACAAAATATTTCAATCTCTCAAGAAAATGAAGTCCAGTTGCTGTGACACAACTTCCAGATAAACTCATGTGGATGACTGAGAATATGCACAGACATGGTTTAGGCAGCAATAACATTTCAAACAGAAATAAATGAATTGGTGTCATCAAAACCAACAATTCTCCTGCTGCTATATATATGTGAGAGTGAAAATAAGTGCATCAGTCCAACAGAGCTATGGAAATACAGTGGTGCCTTGTATAAAGGAATTAATTTGTTCCAAATGAAATTATGTTAAGCACATTTTCCTTTACAAATTTCCCATAGGAATGCATTGAAAACAGAGTGATCCCATTTTTATGTTGTACAGATTCGCCCCATAGGTGATTATGTTAAGCAAATTTCCTCAATCTCCAGAATTGTTTATGTTGTACAAATTTTATGTTATACAAACCATTTGTTATACAAGGGTCCACTGTAATATAACTGGAGTTCTTTTGGTGATTAGACCCCCATTCACACTAAAAACAAACAAAAACAGTATCCCCTCCAATTGAATCAAAAAGGTGCAGACAGCATGGAAAGGATTTGGGTTCAGTCTTGATTATCTACAGTATATATCATGTAGTCACTCAACTTAGACTGTCCAGACCGTGGGTGTGTGTGTGTGCGTTAATCTGTAGTGTGGCTGTGGCTGCTCCCTTTGTTGTTTTTATAAATGCATGTTTTTTTATAAATCACTGGAGTAGTAAGTTACAACTAAAAGAGAGTCATTTGGATCAATGGAATGTACAAAGGAATTGACTCACAAAATCTCCAGATTCAAGAGGACCATGCTTGTGCAAGGTACTATTCTAAGCAAGGTTCCCTCTAAGGCAGTGATGGCGAACCTTTTAGAGACTGAGTGCCCAAACCGTGGTTCAAACCCCACTAATTTTTCACAAAGTGCCATTACAGCATTTTAACCTGAATACAGGTGGTTGTGAAGGGACAATGTTGGGTGCCTATAGAAAGGGCTCCGAGTGCCACCTTTGGCACCCGTGCCATAGGTTCACCAACAACGCTCTAAGGCATGCATATTTAGGCCTCTGCCTCCCTCCACACAGGACTTTTCTTCCACCGTGCACCCCCAGCAACCAGTTTTCTTTGGGTTGTGATAGAGCCTGTGGGAGGTGGGGAGTCGCATGCATGCATGGGAGGGGCAAAACTTAAGAGGGTCCATTGACTCTAGCAACAGAATGTGAGCCATTGACATCCACTGGTAAGCACTGCACTGAAGTTTGCATGGACTGGTGGCTCTCACATTAAGGCTTTTGGATGAGTAAAAACTTTTTTCAGTTTAAAAAAAATTCAAGGCACACTATCTCTGTGGTGAGCAGTGAAACTCACTACTTGATGCTACTTTTCCTGGTCACTTTGTAGATGTTAATATTCTCAACCTCATTCCTAAATGCCAATGTTGAGGTGAAATGCACTGGGAGCAGAGTCTCAAAAAACAATGGAGTGCTGTGTTCCTGTCTCATTTTGGAAGACAGATAGATAGTAGACTGAGCACCGCATAGATGCTGGAGAGTCCTGATCAGCAAAGGGTACGTATCCTTGAGATAGACAATATCTGCACCCAAGATGAAGTCATAATTTTGGGGAAACTCCTTGTGGTCCAGACCCCATGATAGAGCACGAACTCTGGTTCGAGCCATGCACTTCCCAGGCAAGTTCCGGTGGACATTTTCCTCTATTTGCTTCATGGCCACAGGTAGATCTGTGATGGTCACATCACCTCCTAGAAGAAAACGAGATGAAACATTTCAAGTTACAGCACAGGTATAACTCATGAATATCCCACATTTCCCCAGACATTTTGGACTACTGGGCATGCCAATGGTATTCTTACTCAGATCAAATGCAACTCATCTGCTTTCTAACAACAGAGTAACAGCACACAGAGATTACACACTGTTGTGCCAGAGGTGAGATTCTTGAACTACAATGCCCACCTCTGGCCTGTTGCTATGCTGGATGAAATTAATTAGTTTTGAGTCCAGAATGTGGGTGGCTGTGAGCATTCTACATGATTTATGCCTTGAACCATTCTCCCTGTCCCATCCCCACATTATACTCAAAAAATGAGATGCATGTGTATTTACATGAAGCATGGGTGTACAATCATTTTATCCCAAGGATTGCAAGTTACATTCATATTAAGACCCCAAACCTTTTACAGAACTGACAGCTTTCTTAGGTAAAAATGTGCCAGGAGGATGGGAAAGGCGTGGGAAAGGGCAATGAACACCCAGATTATTACTGCTTGGAGCATGTTATACTGGGTACCAAATGTCATAAAGACAGACCTGAATAAACCATTCAGACTCCCAAATAGCAATAATGAATTCTGCTTGAACAACCAAAGTGGTGCCTTTTTCCAAGCATGCCAACAAATGTAAACCCCCTTCTACCCATCTGTGCATTATAGTCACCAGTGCTAGATATCCTGTGGTCCTTGTTGAGCTCCCATATTCTTCCACCACTACTTATACCAGCTAGGGCTTATGGGAGCTGCAATCCTTTATTTATTTATTTATTTATTTATTTATTTATTTAATTATTTATTTATTTATTTATTTGGCTTATATACCACCCATCTTCCCGGAGGAACTCCGGGCGGTTTACAACAAAACCAATATAAACAATAACAGACCATTAAATAAAACAATTAAAGCAAATAACAAAACTAAACAATTAAAAGTAAACATTTGGGAGCAGGTACAAAGTGCCCAATGGTGCTACAAGGTAGCCTGATCATCACCTTAACATAGCCCTTTATTTCAGAGACTCTGCAGTGGTTAAAGGCAGCTACAGCATCCATTGTTTTTTCTTTGAAGCAAAACTAGATGGTGATGGAACCCCAGTGGCAGGCTCTACCCTCAGAAGGCTCACAAATGACAATTCCTGGGCAGCTCAGTGGCTTAGGTCTCTGGGTGTGCAGCCAGAGGTTGGAAGTTCAGTTTCCCCACTGTGCCTTCTTGAGAGGGGCTGAATTTGATGATCCATTGGGTCCCTTCCAGCTCTGCAGTTTAAAGGTTATTATTATCCCCATCCCTGGTCACACATGGGGATCTACGTACCAAGAAGAGATACAAGGATGCCCACCATGCCTGTTCCTGCACCCAGTTCTATGACCTTCTTGCCCCAAAAGTTCAGCTTCTGGGCCTCAAAGTATTCACAGAGAGTCAAAGCCTTAGAAAGGGGAAAAAAAGAAACACAGGTGGAGTGAAAGATCTAAATGATGCAGTCAGTCCTTCAGCTGTGAAAGAGAAAGAGTCCATGTACACAAACACACACACACACACACAGAGAGAGAGAGAGAGAGAGAGAGAGTCTTTCTCTTTCACAGCTCAAGTTCTCCTTTGGGAGGATGGCTGTCTTCTAACAGCCTATGATGAATGTGTGGACATGTATGGGCAGCAAACTATTAGCTCCTGAAGGAAACAATCAGTGCTGTTCAAAACTAAAGGGCCTATCTAGACGTACATTCCCCTCCCAGACTTTGATCATGTACAGTATATTGTTACATCTTTTTTCTTTATAAACTCTCTGTTGCCAAAGAGATGATGCCTTAGAATCTTTAAGGATATACTTTTATTCCTGTCAGTTGGGTACTCTCCACTCTGTAGGGTCTTCATCTGCTACAAACTATTATAATGTATGTGTTTTTCGATTCCTTTCTACCTCTCCCTGACAAGCAAATAAAAAAATAACAATATGGGAAAGATTTTAAGCCTGTGGTCATGGGGAGCTACTATCAACTGAAGCAGAAAACAGATGCAAATTTGTAATCTGACCTAATCTAAGGTAACTTCCTCAATGCACATCTTTACCACACCTGTGCTAAGCCTCAACTTTTGAACCATTTCATCACAAACTCCGAAATAAAATGTGTGTAATCGCGTACTATCTCACAGCTAGATCTTTAAAACTGAATATAACAAGACATGATGGTGAACTGCTGAATAGCTCAATGGCTCATGTCTTTGGCTGTGGAGCCCACAATTGGGAGTCTGATTCGCCCCCTGGGCCTCCTTGACATTGGCTGGACTCCCTTATCGACAGGGCCCCTTTCAGCTCTCCAGTTCTAAGGTGATTAATATATTATATGAAAATAACCATGCAGCAGGCTTGTCCCACATCAGATTTTGCTCAGCAAATTAGTAATTTTAACAAAATTCCTAGAAGAGTGCAAATCTTATTTTGCAATCTGTTGCAGCAATTTAAAAGCAATTGGCAACTTGAAAACAAACATGTTTTATTAGTGTAAATTTTCATAGGCTGTAGTTCACTTCTGCAGAGAAACTATGTGTAACCTAACTGTACAAGGGCATTGATGCATGTATGGAAAAGACACATCATCCAGAATGAGGTGAGTGTGAAGCTGGACTTGCCTTTGCTCCATTTGGTGTATGGGTTCTGCCACTGTTTAGTGGATGAAATTAATTTAACTGGTCAACTCAGTTGCTTCCTGGTTTTTTTGTTTTGCTTTATTTTAGAATTTCTATGGGATGCTATGAATAGCTATATAAGCTATTTAAAAATGCGCTGTGTGGTAAGTTTGTGCAAGATTATTTATTTTATTTTATTTTATTTTATTTTTATACTGCCCGTCTTCCCCGGGAACTCCGGGCGGTTAACAATAGGGATTAATAGACCAATAAAACACAAAGTGACATCAGCAAAAATGAAAAAAGGATGAGACAATACAATAAGGAAAAATGCATTAAACAGCTCATGTCAAGATTTTTACCTGTGTTGAACATATGGAATATACCGTAGAATAAACTCATTTTTATTGCTGTGAAAATCTCAAGACCTAAACTTCTCCTTTTTCTTGAACATTCATTGGTTAAGTAGTCACTACGACTTTACATACATGTAATCTCTAGCATATTTTTATACTGGACTTCTTTCTAACCTCACGGCTTCTAAACCAAGGCAGGGGAAAAATTCTGAAATCTCACGACGCTCATTTCTAGCCTTCCTAAGCCAGGTACTGTACGTCCTTAAAGTGACAGAAAACGTTTAAGGTTTTCAGCCCCCCTGAAAACACCACAGGAAGCGCCGGTTGCCAACGTCTTCCGCCTGCCCGCCTGCCCTTCCAGCCCGAGGCTCCCCAGCTGAGCGCCCGCGGACTCCCTACGTCCGGGCTGCGTTCCACCCAAGCGAGCTCACCGCCTCCCAGACCGGAGCAGCTACACCCAGCCGCGCCCCGTAATACTGAGCAATGCTCAGCTCGTGTCCACACAGCCTGTAACGGGTCTCCACGGGGAACGCGTCCGTGAACAGACCGATCTCCTGCGGGAACACCGACACCAACGCCCCTTCCGCGTCGCCTGCACTTGTGGGCGCCGCCATCTTGCCGGAAAGACATCTTTCCTCAGGGGGAGAGGGAGACGAGGAGGGGAGCGGCGCCCAATTGGCCGAGAGCTCCCTCTCTCTTTCCGATTGGACAGCCGCCAGAGACCTTTGGACGAATCAAGTCGGTCCGAGTCCCTACCCGCCACATGGGTGGGCTGTTTGGTTTAGAATCCCGGACTTCGTATTGAAACCTGAGCTCTTGACTGGGGAACGCTTCAGCCGGAATAACTACCACCGTTTCTTTATTTATATTTATATTTATATTTATATTTATATTTATATTTATATTTATATTTATATACAGCTACCGATTTTCTATAGAAACTATTTGTGTAGATACGCAGTACGGAGTATTATCGGCAGCCCCAGTTTCTTTAAAGGCAATCTTTAGACATATAGTGAACCTTGTGTTTTGCACAGGCAGACACAGGTCTTCAGCTCCCCGCCCCACCACATCAGCACAAAATTTCTGACCACAGGACTGCCTAGGCTTTGCAAAGTTACTCCCTCCACACTCTTATCACCATTCATTCAGCTTGGTTAGTAAAATAATAACATTGTTTCATGTTGATCTGTTGCCCCTTTCCCTAAATGATCCGAAGGGCATTCATTCTACCCTGACTTTGCAAGATTGCAGGTTTAAGGGCAAAGAAAGGAAGTTATTCCCTGAGAGCGAGAAGTCATCAGTTACCGTCTACTGTGCTTTGAAGAATGAGGCCATCCCTTGACGCACACAACATGGTTAAATGTTAGCTCGGCGCAACTTCCACACAAGAGAGGGCACTTTTTGTTTGGGTGATCAAGTTAGGGCCCTTAATGGAGCCCAATGTAGAGTTAAAGATTAAAAGCTGTATCTTAGATAACTTTTGTTGAGTCTGTTTTGTTTGTGGATGCACCATATTTTTTTTTTACATCCTTCCCTGTCATTTGGCAAAGGAAAACAGGTTGCTTTTATCCAGATTGGGCTTGTTTTTAATTTAATTCTGAAGCTGTGCATTCCTTTGCAAACAAAAAGGTACCCCCATGCTTTTTTAAAGGTCTCTTAAAGCAGTGATCCCCAACATTGGGTCCCCAGATGTTCTTGGCTAGCAGGATTCCTGAGAGTTGTAATCCAAGAACATCTAGGTTGGGGATCAGTGTTTTAAGGGAATGGCAAACTACTTTCGAGTATTACCCACCTGGAACACCCTGAAAAGTGTCACTGTATAAGTCAGAATTGACTTGATAGCACATTGTTGTCGTTTACCTAAGTTTGACTCCATATATGCAGAATGAGAACAAACACAGTGTACAAATGTTTAAAAATGCAATCCTTGTGATATAATTCAGGTTCTAAATTTCAGTTAATCACCTCCTACTCCAATGAGTTTGTGGGTTAAGACAAGGCTCCTGCAGATTTAAGACAGAAAAAATATATTGTGGTGCTTCCACAGTAAGAAACACCTGCAGAAATTTTGCTGTCAACAGCTGTTGAAGGTGCAGGAGCCCTATCCTTTTTTGCCTATATGACTGTCTTGTTGGCAAAGAATTGCAGAAGATTTACAGTTGCTTTTAAAATTACAAACATCTAACCATTTCCTGTTTGACATGCTGTCCATTATAACTGAATTGCCCTTTATCGGTGTTCCTCCGGGAAGATGGGCAGGATACAAATGCAATAATAAATAAATAAATAAATAAATAAATAAATAAATAAATAAATAATTGTTGTTCCCTCATCGGTTGCAATTCCTATAATAGATGGGTGGGCTTTGTGTGGCAATACCTCAGTAAATCCTACTGAGTTTCAGGAATTTATTTCCAGGTAAGAGATTATTGCAAGTCTTCATTACATGTCCATGTTCATTAGCAATGAACTAGTATTATAATGCACCAAGTCAGAAAAGTACACTGTGCATTATGTGCCATCAAACTGGAACTGATTTATAGTGACCCAAGGAGGGCTTTCAAGGTAAATGAGATATTTAAGAAAATAACTTATGCAGAGAAACGAATAAGCACCTGCTTCACCAGGTGGAAAAGGAATAAATTGTGGATTACTGATTGCTGATACTTGGCTGATTACTGATACAGTATTTTATCAGTAATGATGGGGCTGCATGAAATGGGAGGTGATTAGATGTGGATGCTTGGAGAGGAAGCTTTCAACTAAAATTGCAGGAGACCAGTGATAAAACCACATCAGCCCATTTTCAGAGCAACTTTTTTGTTGTGCCTTCGTTACATCCTTTGTGTGTTCTGTGTAAAACAGTATGCTGATGATTGAAAGCTATTAAACACAAACTCCACCCCCCCATATTTTCACTTGCTTGTGGTGGCACTCAAACCCCTACTACAGTGGTGTCCAATCGTTGGCCCTGCAGATGTTTTGGACCACAACTCCCAAAGTCCTTTGTCATTGGCAATACAGGCTTGGAATTCTGGGTGTTGTGGTCCAAAACATCTGGAGGGCCAAAGTTTGGACACCCCTGCCCTACTACTTCAAGATCTGTAGAGCAAGGTCGCCATGTTGTTTTGAAGTTTTATTTGCAACCTTGCATGCTGTAGTTTGTGTGACTAAGAGGGACTTTACTAGGTTGGGTGATTGTCCAACCAATAATTCTTTCTAATGTTTGATTTCAAAAAGTGCCCCACTTTCCCTCTGCGTGTTCTTTCCCTCTCTAGTCTGTTGGTGGCAATTGTTCGTTTGTTGTTTATCTGTTCAGTTGCTTGCTAAATATGTGCAGAGTAAAGAAAGCAAAATACATGTCTGTAATTTCAACCACTGTGAGTGAATAAATGTTTTTTATTCTTTCTCCTACACATGGTCCCAGAGTGAATTATTTAGACTTTTAAGAGAAAGAGAAAGAAGTGGACTCTGGGGAACTTGTAGCTTTTCCCCCCGTCTGTGAATCTCTATATTTCTGCTGTGTAGTAAAAGGAATTTTACCAGAAATTCAGAACTCAGCAACATGTTCATCCATTCGCATCTTCTCGAGGTGCAAGAAGCCACCAATTGCAGAAAGACAATTATTCTTTAACTACTGTCCTTTCAGCTTCCTGCTGCAGTGCCCAGATCCATCTCCCTCCTTTGTCAATGTGCGTCAAAGCCACAGGTCACCAGAATTTACTGAACCAGATCTTTGGAAGTTAACCATCTCGAGATGATTTCCTAAAGCTAATATATGATACAGTCTGGAGAAGGACCACTGACTTGGTGCTGGTGAACTTTAAGTAACTGAGGGCGATAAATACCTTTGGCATACAATAGCTTTGTAAATGCTACAGGTGACTCATTAGCATTATCCAAAATGAACTCAGAAAATAATCAGGTCTCAACTTTTCTGATATAAAGTAGTCCTGTTTCTTGAGGTTTTAAGTCAAACTGAGGTTCTACTATAGAGCAGGATATACTCTTTTGCTCACTGCTGTTGGGCAAGCAGTTGTAAAACAGCCCTGACTATTTGCTTTGTCTTTGGGTGAGAAATGGTGAACCGCTTAAGAAAGGAGTCGGCTTCTGGGATTTCCCCTCATGCAGTGCCACTTTGTGAATGGCAGTGAGCAGAAGAGGGTATCCTGTAGAGACCATCTTGACTGCTGCCATTGGTGTTGTCAGCATTCCGACAGACCTTTGCTTAGGTAAAGCTCAGCATTATTTTCCCTGCTGCCACCATGAACCCGATATTGTGCAGCAGGATCAGGCCATTTTCTAGCTTTTAAAATCCTGGTTACAGAAGCACAATAACCCACATTCATAAACTGGAGGTCTTTTGAAGAACTGAATATAAAGTAATAATAATCAATGCATTCTTGAAGGCTTTCACGGCCGGGATCTGATAGCTGTTGTGAGTTTTTCGGGCTGTTTGGCTGTATTCTGGAAGTTTTTCTTCCTGACATTTCGCCAGACTCTGTGGCTGTCATCTTCAGAGGGCACTCCTAGTTCAGAACTCCTAGCCCCCTGAGGCCTTTGACCTTGTAAGGAACTGTGTACAGAGCAAAGTGATATTAACGAGGAAAAGTGTGCCATTTCATGCCAATTTCCTGTTTTCTGGAGAAGCTTAATTTTGTAGGAGTACATATTGGGCAAGAGCACGTGCCAGTGTTTGCTCCAAACCCGTTCTTTCAGATCTTCGTTCTCTACAAGTTGTGGGTGTGTGAGACATCTTCCTGCTGAGAGCTGAGCCATCTTAATCAGAAAGGGTGACTTCTCGCTTTCCTTGCTATCTTGTACACCAAGTGCGTCATGGCAGCAGCCATGCGTGCAACAACAGTGAGATTTATTACCCTATAATTGTTTTGCAACTTCCACCTGGTGCTTAGCCAGTGCTGGCTAAACTCCCAGTGTGACAAGCAAGCGGCCTTCTAAGTAAATCCAAGTTGTGATTTCCAAAGAAAAGAAAAGAGGGTTGAATTTTTTTAAAAAAAGGATTCCCTTGTTTTGTGCAGTGAAACTGCAAGGCAGAACATAACACACAGTAGAGATGGGCACGACTCAGCGAAATTTTCATTTTGTTTTTGTTTTTTCGTTTTGTTACGTAACGAAACGAAAAACGAATTTTGACTCCAAAATGAAACGAAACGACCCGAAACACGAAAAATTTTGTCAACCGCTTCGTTTTTGTTACTGCAAATACATTGAATTGTGCTAAATGGTAACGAAATAGCAATTTTTCATTTTCGTTTTCGTTTTTCGGGTCATTACGTAACGAAACGAAAACGAATTTTTTTGCAAAAACCCTCACGAAAATGGAAACGAACCAAAATGGACCTCTAAACGACCAAACGACAAACGAAACACAATTTTTTTGAGTCGTGCCCATCTCTAACACACAGTCAAGGGGCATAATTTCCCCATGAAAGGTAAGAATGGAAACTCCATACTTTCCCTTTACGTTCCATGTTGGTTTGGGGGGGCATGACCCACATTTGCTCCATGCGGCAGAGTTGCACCAAAACGACCATTGCTGGAATTATTAATATGTTATTTTGAGGTTAAATTTGCAGTATAAAATAAGCATTATTGTTTTAGGACGGGGCTGGTCTTCTCTAGTCATAAGACTGCCTTTTCACCATAAACAAAACAAACTGGATATTATGTATTTTACCCCTTTAAATACCCCCCCCCATAAATTACTAGGGATTTTTAATTTCATTTTTAAATGTTGTAAAAAATTGCCAAAAGTGGGCTACCACCACTTCAAACACCTGCTCAAAAATAGACCTCCTAAGCCAGGCCTGCCCAAAGTCCAGCCTGGGGGCCAAATCCGGCCCGTTAGGCCATTCTGAGTGGCCCGCGGCTGGCTGGCCCGCCCCTCCCTCCCTCTCCTTCGCTTATGGGTCAGTGGGTGGAGCTTGCAGTGGGATGGCAGGGTCGGGGAGCAACCGGCCCCTGACACATTCTCAGCCACCAAATCTGGCCCTCCTTACAAAAAGTTGGGGCACCCTTGTCCTAAGCTTTGGGAGCGAGAAGCCCTTTCCCCCGTGGGGATCATCTTATCTTGAAAGCAATTTGTAAGGACCTTTGTGTTGGCGACACAGATAATGGGTTGAGCAGAAATCAAACTGCCAATGCCCTGCATTTTTTTCTTTCTCTCTTGAGCACCTTCGCCCCACATCAAGCAAGTTGGTGGAACAGAGTAAACGCCTCAGATTAATGAAGATTTAAATGGGGGGGGAGGGCAAAATGAAGACAACAGACCATATGCAACCTGAAATACATGCTAATACTGTATGAAGAAGAGGGGGAGGGAAAAGGAGGGCTAAATTAAGGAGCAGAGACCTCTCTAATAACAACTGAACCTTCTTAGAAGGGGTATTTTTCAGGGTGTTTCTTTTAGCTTTAACGGCTTTAAATCCCCCATCCAGACCACTGAGCAATAGCAGAGCAGCTATTTACTAGTCTAATTATCAGAGAAATGCCTTTCATGTTTCACATGTAACATATATGGATAATAGGTTATTTGCAAGCTCTCCAGATCAACTGAATAACCTCTTAAACATTGGGTCTTACAGTACAGATGTCAGAAGGAATGCTACTGTGGACAAATGTGGTATTATCCTAATGAAAAATGGCAGAGTCTCAAAAGCAGTAAATACGAGTTCACTAATGCACAGTTTATTCATAATTAAAGGAGCAAAAAGCCTATGAATATCTAGGTATTTATGAGAATCTCAATATTGACCATAAGGAATTTAAACTGTTATTCAGAAACAAATGTGTTGATAGAGGTGGTAGTCAGACTCAGAACAGCATTTGATGCACACAAAAAAAATTATTCTGATTAGAGATGGGCACGAAACGAACAATTTTTCGTTTCCGTTTCCTTTTTTTCGTTTTGTTACATAACGAAATGACAAACAAATTTTGTCTCTGAAATGAAACGAACAGAAACACCGGAAATTTTGTTGTGTGTTTTGTTTCCGTTACTGCAATATGAGTGAATTGCTTAAAATCCATTAAAAAAATCACAAAAAATGAAATAAATGGTAACGAAATGGTAACGAAATGAACGAAAACGAAAATGATTTTTTTGCAAAAATTCACGAAAAACGGAAACGAACAGAAACGGACCCTCCAAACGACAAACAACAAACGAAATGCCATTTTTTTGATTCGTGCCCATCTCTAATTCTGATAGATGGGGAACCACAATGTTAACAATTTATAAAGAATTGTAGGCTAGATTTACAGTGATCTTGAGGATTTTAAGTATATAAAAACCTGAATACCTCTGTCAAAATATTAGTGCCATCATCTTAAGGTGTGTATGAGAGTCTAGGCCAGTATTGGCGAACCTATGTCACGGGTGCCAAAGATGACACTCGGATCCCCCTCTGTGGAAATCCTACATCACCCCTTCGCAGCCACCTGTATCCAGGTTAAATGGCTGTATTGGCACTTTGCGAAAAATTAGTGGGTTTTGAATGACAGTTTGGGCACTTGGTCTCTAAAAGGTTTGCCATCACTGGTCTAGGCTGACCCCATCTTTGCAGTCCTTCCACAAGCAGGTGAAGACCTTTCTCTCCAGGCAAGCTTTCCCTGGGCAATTGGTGGCCTGAGTGAGGTTTTTAAAATGGATTGTTGGATCTTACTGCTTTGAATGTGTTTTGGCGTTGATTATGCTTTTTAGTAGCGTATCTGTTTGACCCTTTTTAGTGCTTTTATACTCAGTGGTGCTAGCTTTAATATTGTTTTTTAATGATTCTTGGGTCCTTTTATGGAGAAAGATGGGGTATAAATAAATACATTATTTATTTATTTATTTATTTATTTATTTATTTATTGCATTTATATCCCGCCCATCTTCCTGAGGGAACTAAATTTGCCATATGGCAGGAGCATTCTTGGTTGACCTCAAGAATCTCCGTATTGGTCAGATAGAAAGATTATTGAAATAGCTTTGATAGGAGCTTAGCTCCACTTAATCAAATGATAGCTGGGAAAATTATAAAGGCCTGACAGTAGCACACATTGTAAGAAAGAGCTTATATTAACAAAAGTACTACAGTGCAGGGATGCATGGCTTAAGAAACCATTACATGAATAGCATCCAGTTACTTCTCAGATATCAATAATATATTTCTTTGGGTTAAATCAGGCCAAATTCACACTGAAACAGAAGGATTAGTACATATAATTGAAGATCAAGTTATTGGTCTAGATACTGTCAGAAAGTGATTGTGAAGTAACATGTTAATTGAATTAAGTTAATTTAAAAAAATAAATTCCAAACCATAAAGTTCTGCATATGAAATGGTAAAACTGTAGTTAATTTTCAATTGTATTTAATATGTGAGTATCTCTGGGTAGGTAGATTCCTCCCTCCCTTACCTTTGCCTGATACTGTAAACAGCTGTTGCAGCTTAAACTGCAGTACACCATTTACAGTTTAGATGGGGTCATCCACTCAAAGTGAAGGTTGGGAGAGTGAGAACAGACAAAAGAAAATATTTCTTTACCCAGTGTGTTGTTAGTCTGTGGAACTACTTGCCACAGGATGTGGTAATGCATACTTTTATTTATTTATTTATTTATTTATTTATTTATTTATTTATTTATTT